>JAFEMH010006672.1:0-116470 GCA_022495995.1 Adenophora triphylla var. japonica | reverse complement strand
TTAAGTTCGTTATGCCAATCTCATGATTAAAAACACTCGAGACCATTCGGATAGTTTTCAGTGGGCTTCACATAAATACAGTGTGCTTTGATTCTATTCCCGAATGCGAGCAAGATGAGGAAATGGTGGTTCCTATACGTTTTAAAGTGAATGAACTTAATCTGGGTTATCAAAATGGGTTCTGGACCCAAGGCATAAGATGAGATTAAAATATGCCTAGACATATACGAGTATGTCTCGAATGAATCTCATAAAAGATCTAAGAGTCATATATGCTGGATATGATTGATGTTTTCTACCTAATTAATTTAATTTTGAGCGGCTTCTGCCATAGCAAACTTGAAATTGAATTAAAGTTGGATCTTAGCCCATTAAATGTATATTATGCTTATTCTGCATATTGAAGGTGTATAATTTAGCCGGGGAGCATTTATATAAATGCATTATACTTTTCATATAATATGTTTACTATATGTGTTCATTATTTTATGTATATCGTTTTTGTAGAAATAAATGGCATCAAACAATAATCAATTGTCATCGCGATCTCTCCTGGTGAGAAGGAGAAGTTTCGGAAGAGAAAATGGTACAAACTATACGGATTTGGATCCGTAGCCCAAGAATTGGTTTCTAAGGCAAGAGAGAAAACCTGTGACGTTCTCGAGGAACCTATTCCACCTCGAACCTCGCCGCCAATGTCGCTGTAAGGTGGCAATAAGGGAACAATATCCGAAGCACAAGCGTGACACTCTACGTATGTCAGGGTTGCTTTATGCTCTCCGCCATGCGCAAAGAACCTTCACAAGGATCTTTGAGCACTTGGGGACAAGCCGACTTAAACAATCGACCGATGAAAATGTTCCAAGTTCAAGCTAGGCAAGAAAGGTACAACACAAGCATAGCCTCTTGACCTCATGCAAGATGAGTGAAGGACAAGCTTGGTCCCCATGCTCTCAAGTTGAAGGGCCACATTGAGCATCTTGAAAGGCTCTAGTTTTCCAATTAGCCAAGAGTCACACCGACATAATATTGAATTCATTACCTAAAAGTTTTAGTCATTTCATAATGCACTATAACATGGGTGGAATGAATAAAAACCTTTCCGAGTTAGTTCAAATGTTGAACAATCTCTGTGGAAACCAATATTGTCGAGAAGAAAACCGACCAAGTGCTAATGGTTAACAAGGGGAAGGGTTTCAAGGGTAAAGGAAAGGCAAAGGTTGCTAATCCTAAGGCAAAAGTTGCCAAACCCAAAGAGGCTTCCAAGCCTAAAGAGGCTAAGCCCAAGTCTCAAGAGGACGCACCGCTTCCATTGCAAATGAGATTGGACATTGGAGGAGAAACTGCGCAAAATACAAGGAAGCACCGAAGAAGAGCAAAGGAGTTGCTTCGACTTCAGGTATCTTTAGTTATAGATATATTCCTATCTACTTCTAGTTCTTGGGCATTGGATACCGGATGTGGAACTCACATTTGCTTAAATGTGCAGGTCTAAAGAATGTATGATGCTTAAGGAAGGTGAAGTGGACCTACGCAAGGGGAATGGAGCAAGAGTTGCCGCATTAGCCGTAGGAACTTATGAAGTTACTTTACCTAGTGGACTAATACTTGTTTGAACAATTGTTATTACGTTCCAGCTTTAAGTAGGAATATTATTTCGATTTCATGTTTGGATAATGAAGGTTTTACTTTTCTTATATGTGATAAGAAATTTTCCATTCACAAGAGTGATATGCATTATCAGATCAGCTGCTTTCATTCAATGGCCTTTATATTCTTGGATGTTGAAAATCGTGATAATGATGTCTATAACATTAACAAGAAATCTAAACCCAATGATGTAAAACCACACTCACTTACGGCATTGTCGTCTTGTCCATATAAACGAGAAACGCATTTCTAAACTCCACAAAGATGGATTTTTGGACTCACATGATTATGAATCTTATGAGACATGCGAATCTTGTTTACTTGGCAAGATTTACCAAGGACCCATTTACCAAAACCGGTGAAAGGGCGGGCGACTTATTAGGACTCATACATACCGATGTATGTGGGCTATGAGTAAGCGATGCTAGGGGAGGATTTCGGTACTTCATAACATTCACCGATGATTATAGTAGATTTGGGATATGTTTATCTAATGAAACATAAAAGTGAATCGTTTGAGATATTTCAATATTTCAAAATGAGGTGCAAAATCAACTTGGCAAAACTATTAAGGTACTTCGATCCGATCGAGGTGGTGAATATTTGAGCCAAGAATTTGACATCATCTTAAGAGTTGTGGAATCGTTTCAGAACTCTCTCCACCCTAGAACACCACAATGGAATGGTGTGTCCGAAAGGAGGAATAGAACTTTGTTGGACATGGTTCGTTCTATGATGAGTCAAGTTGAGCTTCCTTTATCCTTTTGGGGACATGCACTAGAAACCTGCCGCTTTCACTATAAACAGTAGTTCCTACCAAATCGGTTCAAAAGACCCCATATGAGATGTGGCAATGGAAGAAAACCTAGTTTGTCTTTCATGAAGATTTGGGGTTGCGATGCATATGTCAAGAAGTTAACTTCTGACAAGCTAGCACCTAAATCTGATAAATGTGTTTTCGTGAGATATCCCAAGGAAACCAAAGGATACTATTTCTACAACCGAAACGAGAACAAAGTGTTTGTTGCTCGAAATGGTACTTTCTTAGAAAAGGAGTTTCTTCGCAAAGGAACCAGTGGGAGTAAAATAGATCTCGAAGAAATTCGAGAACCCGAAAACAACATTGAACCAATGGTAGAAACTGAACCAAGTTCACAAACAGTTGTGGAACCGGTTCAAGATGCACAAGTTCTTCGCCGAAGTGGTAGGTCACGATCCGAACCCGAGAGATATGGATTTCTCGTTACAAAAAGTGATGAAGTGGAGTTAATCGAAAACGATGAACCCACTTGCTATCAAGAAGCGATGTCTGCTCCTGATTCGGAAAAATGGCAAGAGGCCATGAAATTCAAATTACAATCCATTGTGGCCGATAATCAAGTTTGAACTTGATTGATCCACCCGAAGGTGTAAAAATCATAGGGTGCAAATGGGTCTTCAAGAAAAGACCGACATGGATGGGAAGGTGCACACCTATAAGGCTAGGCTAGTGGCTAAGGGATATAGGCAGATTCATGGCATAGACTATGATGAAACCTTCTCGCCTGTAGCTATGCTCAAGTCTATTAGAATTTTACTTGTGATAGCCGCATATTATGACTATGAGATATGGCAAATGGATGTCAAAATAGCTTTCCTTAATGGGAAGTTACTTGAGGATGTATACATGATACAACTTTGAAGGTTTTGTGCAGTACCCAAAAATTCTAACAAGGTGTAAAGGTAAGTTGCGAAATCCATTTATGGATTGAAGCAACTTCTAGGAGTTGGAATCTACGTTTTGATGAAGCAATCAAGGAGTTTGGCTTTATCAAAAACGAAGATGAACCTTGTGTATACAAGAAAATTAGTGGGAGCGTAGCACTATTTTTAGTATTGTATGTCGACGATATCTTACTCATTGAAAATGACGTTTCGCACTACTGCATCGTTAAGTCTTCGTTAGAAAGTGTTTTTCAATGAAAGATATGGGCGAAGCCACATATATCCTTGGTATCAAGATCTATAGAGATAGATCCAAGAGGATGATTGGTTTAAGTCAAAGTACTTACATTGACAAAGTCCTTAGAAGATTCCAAATGGAAAATTCTAAAAGAGAAAACTTGCCAATGTTGATGGTATATCTCTTAGCAAGAATCAAAGTCCTAAGACTAATGATGAGCGAAAGAGAATGAATGGTATTCCATATGCTTCGCAATTGGGTCTATCATGTATGCTATGTTATGTACTAGGACCCGTGTCTCGTGTGCTCTAAGCATGACGCGAGTAGGTAATAATCGGATCGGCGAACCACATTGATAGCGAAATGCTCAAGAATATCCTTAAGTACTTACGAAGAACTAAGGATGTATTCTCGGTCTTTGGAGGAATGGGAAGAAGATCTTGCGGTAAAAGGCTACACAGATGCTAGCTTCCAAACCGACAAAGATGATTTCGCATCGCACCGGATTTTTGTTTACGCTTAATGGAGGCACTGTGAGTTGGAAAAGTTCCAAGCAAAGTACCGTCGCTGATTCTACAAACCTAAGCCGAGTACATAGCGGCATCCAATGCGGCTAAGGAAGCAGTTTGGATCAAAAAGTTCATTAGTGATTTGGAAGTCGCTCCAAGCATCGAGATCCTATTGAACTTTCTTGTGATAACAATGGTGCCATTGCACAAGCAAAGGAACCAAGGTCACAGCAGGATCCAAACACATACTTCGACGTTTCCACATTATCCGTGAGATATGTGAAAGGGAAGACTGTTAAGATATGCAAGTAAGAGACACCGATGACAACGCGTGGCGGACCCATTAACTAAGGCTCTCCCGCAAGCTAAGCATACGATGGTCATGTTAGGTCCATGGGTATTCGATACATGGTAGATTGAGCCTAGTGCAAGTGGGAGACTGTTGGTGTTATGCCCTAGGCCTATGATTGATAGACTTATGTGTTGACATTATTTATTATTATATGAGATATTTATCATTTGATTATTATATATTTTGTATATTTGTTCATAATAATCTCCGTTCCTAATTATTAAGAGAATAATTAGTATAGTTGTCAATGGATAATCATGTGATGATTATATGCATAGAGATGCACATTGAAATTATGGGTACTTGTTAGAGAACAAGTTGATCGGACATGACCGCGCATGAGATTTATGACATGGTCAAGTGTCATAAGTAAATCTCATAAGGATACTTCATTTAGTCCCTAGACCTGAGATTATCGTGACCTTACATATGATGAAAGTCATGTTTGATTTTAGTCAAGCGATATCTTAACACGATATCTATAAAGGCTATCTTTGGCATGATCGGATTCATGATGGGAAGGACGATAAGTCAAGATGGAATTTGTCTCTCGGAAGAGAGATGTTTTGCTTGGGCCCCTCGATGAGTGATAATGATGAAAGTGTATGGCCGTACCCCAATATGATTGGAATTATCATTATACTCAAGAATCGAGAAAGCATTGAACAAAGACAAGTTGACAAGGACCATGACTTGTGTTCAATATAACATCGTGAGACAAAGGGAGAAATGGAAGTACATCATTGGAAACGTGAACTCTTACGTTATATTATTTGGGTAGACATAATGGCTTGCTAGAGTCCGCTTATGTCTTATGAGGTTCGATATGATCGAACTCATTGCCAACATAATATAATCCTATTGGGTCACACACAACTAGAATGAATTGGTTAAACCGAGAGGAAGAATGATTGAGAGTTTACGTATCTGGCTACCTTTGTCACGCGACATACTTAGCCATGGGCTGAGTATACCGCGCGACATAATAAGCCACCCGACGCGTTTGACAGCCTGTTCTCCTAATTCGATTAGGAAACGTATTCATGCTAATGTAGTATAAATATGAGAGGTCTATCAAACCTAATAGTCTAGCCGAAATTTTCAAGCAAAATTCACAACAAAATACTCTCAATATTCTTCAAGGTTTAGATCTAGCAATCATCAAGAAATCGTTCTTGAATTCATTCAAAGGTGTGGATACGGAAAGAGGGTCTTCGCTCGTTCATCGATCAAGACCTAGAGTTCAAGCAAGTTGAAGAACGAAGTTTGTGATTCGATATCACATAATCAAATCGTTCGATAGCTCAAGAACGGAAAGCGTTTAAGGTTGGTATAATTCTATCTCATAGGAATTTAAATTAATTGTATAGAACGGATCCTAGGGCTTCTTGGGTTTTATGTTTTAATGCTTTATTCCGCTGCGCATGGACCCGTAAAACCCAACACCTCCTCCCCATGAGCCTGTTGTACCACCTAAGCAGAACCTCCGAGATGCTCCTCGTCCTTGGCCTAATAATCATGGAAACGAGAAAGAGGTGGTGGGCCTAAGAAGCCACTTAAATTTAAAGGACCAGGAGGTAGACTCAAAAGACTTACGAATGAGGCTCAGTCTGTGCGTCTATCCCCTCCTCATCTCAGCATGGCCCCTCGTCATAACCATCAACCTCGGCATGTATCACCTCATCATAACCACCAGCATCGGCATGATTCTCCTCGTCCCAGGCATGACTCACCTCGCCCTGTCAATTTGTAAGGCCGATGAGCCCTCAACCATATGAAATGGTCCTTGGAAGATATGAGGGAGAGCTGAGAAAGGATAGAGCACCTACTAGACGAGGAGCGAACCTTTGAGATGACGGGGAACACAGTAGGGTGAATGTTCACCCCGAGGAAAATTCGCATCGTAGTTTCCACCGGAGCACTCACTCCAGCACTGAAAAAGGGGTTGATGCCAGAGAACTGTCACTCTTGAAAAAGAGAATTGATGATATGGAAAAGGGGAAGAAGGATGAGGACGATGATGACAACTGGTCCATTCGTCCCTTCTCTCAGAGAATAACAGATGTACCACCTAATCCTCTTTTTAAGGTCCCAAACTTTGATAAATATGCTGAAACCACTGACGCACGGGAGCATGTGCAAAGTTTCGATTCGACTATGACCACTCCCTCACTAAGGCCGACGACATGCTCAGTAAAGCTTTCCCGAGGCACCTTCTCCTGAACAACCCCGCCCTGGTTCCGTGAGCTAAAAAAGGGTTGCATCGATAGCTGGAGGGGCATGAGGAGGATGTTCCTAGACCACTTTGCCACGACAGGAAGGAGGAAGAAGAGGTTAACTGACCTTGCCAACATCGAGCAAAGGAAAAATGAGACCACTTTGAGTTATTATAACTGATTCCGAACCATGGCAGAGCAAGTGGAAGAAAGCCTCACAGATAGAGAGGTGATTGTATGTTTCAACTCCGGATTGAGATCCAGACCACTCATATATGAACTCTTCGCCCGAGAGCCAAAGTCCAAAGCAGACTTGTACAATGTGATGTACGTTATTGCCATGGCGGAAGATAAAAGCAAGAAGAGGTCTGACAAGACGAAATCGGAAGTAACTGGCACTCGCCATGCTTCCAATGGAAATGGAAACAGTAACGGATCCAAGGGGAAAAATAGAATAAGGGGTTCTGAAAAGCCTGAAATTTTTACCCCTCTTACCAAACCAATCACCGAGATCATGCAACTAGTGAACCTTCCACCTCCTCGTCTGCTCAGTGACAAACCAAAGTTCCCTCGTGACCCTTCCAAATTCTGTGATTTCCACAAGGACCATGGTCACACCACCGAAAGGTGCATAGCCCTCAAACGAATGATCCAAAGGTGAGTTGACGAAGGCAAACTCGACCTCTATGTCATGAAGAAAGATGGTAAGCGGGAACGGAAGGAGGACGAGAGTGAAGATGATGACAAAAGAGAGGACGGGGAACAGAGGCCTCCTAGGGCCAAATTGCATGTGATTCGAGAAGAGGTAGTCTCTACCAGAATGCTATGGGACCAGATCCATGAGTTGAGCAAGGTATACCATGTTCCTACTTGGGTTCATTAGGCGAAAGAGGTCATCAGTTTCTCTTCCAATGAATTGGCGGGGAGCCGTGCCGCCCGTGAGCAACCCTTGGTGATAAAGGGTCGAATCGACAACTGTGAATCTGAGAGACTTCTCATTGACACGGGGGCCTCTCGTGATATCTTGTACTACTCTGCCTTCCAGATGATGGGTTTGAAAGATACCATCATGGAGCCCTATCATGGAAGGCTAGAAGGTTTCACCAACTATAAAGTCGGTGCCAAGGGAACTGTTGACCTACAGCTGGAAGTTGGCGATTATCCCTTTCGAACCATAGCTACAGTCACTTTCGTAGTCATGGATTTGACAAGTTGGCGATTGGTCGCCTCCCTTCCTCACCAACGAGTTAAATTTCCTACTCGTGCTGGAATCGGATGTGCGAGGGCAACCGCCAAGGACTTCTTGGTGCATGTTGTGAAGAGTCAGAAAGCATCCAAAAGCGTGGAGATAGATACTCCGGAAGATAACATCAAAACATCTAAGTCCCTGAAAACTACCCATACTAGCTCTAGGATGAGCTACATCCGTGAAGTACTAAATGAGGAACCTTTGGCACTAGAAATTGCAGATGACCAAGGCATAGTTCCGTCCGTCCCGAGACACGCATCTTGCTTTCTCGTTAACTACGTAACTCGGGGGCCAACCCTGACTTGAGGATAGTTGATCTGCCCGACGTTGACGAACTGATGCAAGAGGAAGGCCTCGACGTAAATGACAATGAGGGTAGAAGGCTTAGAGAAATCATTATTGAGTCCCTAAAATTTTGAGACGGTCCAGAAATGGAGCCCGTGGATGAATTGGAAGCGGTAGTCATCAACCCTGACTACCCCGAGCAAAAAATCAAACTCGGGGGGCCAGCTATCCCCGAAAGAGAAGGAAGAAATTATCTTCCTCTTAAAAAACAGTCTTGACGTCTTTGCTTGGAGAGTTGAAGACATGAGGGAGATCAATGAAGAAATAGCCCTCCACCGCCTAGAAGTTGATCCATTTGCAAAAACCATCTCGCAGACAAGGAGGATTTTTGCAAGGGACAAGGAGGAAGCTATCAAGGAAGAGGTGCAAAAGTTACTTAATGCAAGAATCATCTGAGAAGTAAAATACCCCGTTTGGTTGGCCAACGTGGTAATGGTGAAAAAGCAAAATGGGAAGTGGCGAATGTGCATAGACTTCACTGATCTTAACAAAGCCTGCCCTAAGGAGAGTTATCCTCTCCCCAGAATTGATAAGTTGGTTGACTCCATAGCTGTACATCGAACTCTTAGTTTCTTAGATGCCTATTCAGGATATCACCAAATCAAAATGGCGGAAGAGGACATTGAGAAGACGGCCTTCCAAACATCGGGGGGAAACTATTCTTATGTCATGATGCCCTTTGGGCTTAAGAATGCGGGTGCTACGTACCAACGCAAGGTAAATGAAGTATTTGGAGAACAAATAGGTCGCAACATGGAGGCCTACATTGATGACATGGTCATAAAGACCAAGGAGGGCAGTCACGCCCCTGACCTGGAGGAAACTATGAACAATCTCCGAGCTAACAACATGAAGCTAAACCCAAGTAAATGTGTGTTTGGGGCGAGTACTGGAAAGTTCCTAGGCTTCATGGTATCATAAAGGAAAATAGAGGCAAACCCTGAGAAAATCAAAGCCTTAATTGATATGAAGGAACCTACCAACATCAAGGAGGTTCAGAGATTGAATGGAAGAATAGCGACACTTGGAAGATTCATCGCCAAATTCGCCGAAAAATCACTGACATTCTTCAAGTATTGAAGGGTACCAAGAGCTTCTCCTGGACTTCCGAATGATCCGAGGCATTCCTCCGGTTGAAGGAGTACTTGGGTTCCCCTCCCTTGCTTAGCAGTCCGATTACTAAGTGAGATGTCATATGTCTTTCTAGCCGCCACAGACATGCGATCGCATTTGCTCTTGTACGAAAAAGATGAAGGAACTCGTAAAACCCGGGGCCTACTAAGTGTCTCTAAGGCATTGTCAGACGTGGAAAGCAGATATTTAAACGTAGAAAAGATAGCGTACGCGCTAGTTATTGCATCAAGAAAACTACGTGCCTACTTTTCTGCACATCCCATCACCGTGTATACCAATGAACCATTGAAGAAAATTCTGCATAAGTTGGATGGCTCCGGACGTCTCCTAAATTGGTCTATCGCTCTTACTGAGTTTGATATCACTTACCAATCAAGGAAGACCCTCCTGGCACAGCCTCTGGTTGACTTCATGGTCGAGACTGCATTCATGGGTGAACACGCCCTCACCTCCCGTAAGCATAACACAACGGAGGAAGAAGAGTCTCCCATTGAACTTCCGTCCAACTGTTGGGTCTTGTATACGAATGGATCAGCTACGAAGGAGAGAAGCGGAGCTGGAGTGGTACTAGAAAGTCCTAAAGGAGAGTACACCATCCAAGATATCATTCGATTCAAGTTCCCTGCCTCCAACAATCAAGCTGAATACGAGGCTCTGATATTTGGCATCGAGTTGGCTTCCTTCTATGGAGCAACTAAAGTGGCGGCATTCTGTGACTCCCAACTTATTTTCTAATTAGTAAAGGGAGAGTATAACACCCAAACTCCCGTGCTTACCAAGTATAGAGACCTGGTCCTAGACATGACGAGGAAGCTGGAATTCTTTGAGATCAAACAGATAGGCAGAGAAGATAACCAAATCGCGGATGTTCTATCTAAACAAGCGACTATGGATGTGTCTGAGTCCAACTCCAATCCATACGTAGTTTTTGCTGAAGAACCCGCATATGAAAGACTACAAGTCATGCTCCTAGATGGAGAGGAGAGATGTTGGATCGATGACTACATAGAGTACATCGAGAAGAGCCAACTCCCAGAAGATGAAGCGCAAGCTAAACTTATCAAGAAGAGGTCACCAAGGTTCATTGTGATGAACGGAGTCCTCCACTAAAGATCTTTTACTAAGCCCCTGCTGAGGTGTGTCTATCCCAAGGAAATTAAGAATCTCTTGGCCGAAGTACATGAAGGCGTTTGCGGCGGACACCCGGGGGCCAGAACCTTAGCTGACAAGATCATCTCGCTAGGTTATTATTGGCCAAACTTGAAGAAGGATGCGCAAGCCTATGTTAGAAAATGTGATAAATGCCAGAGATACTCCGACATTCCTAGACTCCCAGCGGTTGAAGCAAACACTTGTAATACCTACATGGCCATTTGATATGTGGGGGATCGACATCATCGGACCCTTCCCTCCCGCCCCAGGCAATTGCAAGTATGTGATAGTAGCAGTCGACTACTTCTCCAAATGGATAGAAGCGAAATCATTGGCCAAGATAAAGGAAGAGAATGCAATCAACTTCGTCCATGACCACATCTGGTGTCGTTTTGGGCTCCTACACACAATTATTTCGGATCATGGACTCCAATTCTCTACGGCGTTCACAACAGAGTTGAGCAGAGTCAGAGTTCGTCACGCCAAATCATCAGTAAGTAGACCTCAAGGCAACGGACAAGCGGAGGCTGCTAACAAATTGGTCCTAACAGCCCTTACTAAGAATCTTGAAGGACGCGATGGCAGATGGTTGGACAAACTTCCCCTAGCTTTACATCGAGTACATTCGCACAACCACCCGAGGGCCAACCGGGGAAACCCCATTCGCATTAACCTTCGGCTCTGAGGCTATGGCACCAGCTGAAATGGCTATCCCTACTGTGAGAAATTCCCATTATGATGAGCAAGTCAACAAGGTCAATAGGCTCCTAGACCTAGACCTGATAGATGAGAAATGGCTAGCTGCGCAGATGAGAATGGTGAATTACAAGTAAAGGACCAAGGCATACCATGACAAGAGGGTCAACAGAAGAGTATTCCAAGTAGGCGATTGGGTACTTTTAAAGATTGAAGCAACCGGTCGGAAGGCAGAACAGAACAATCTCTCCCCAAATTAGGAAGGTCCCTACATTATAACTCAAGTCATTCGAGAAGGAACTTACAGATTAAAGACTAAGGAGGGGAAAGAGCTCAAGCATCCGTGGCATTCCGACAATCTCCGGAAATACTATCATTAGTGCTAGTTTATTTTATGTAATAGATTAGTTTTTAATTATTAGTCTTTTACCTTTCTAGTATGGTAGGATTTCAGTTCGATGTAATCAGTTTCAGTTTATGGGATTTACTTCTTCAACATGCAAGGCAACTACCAACTACTGACACAACACTGGAAGACGAGGATCTTATCCTTGACTCTTCAAAAACAAGCCAAACGTCTAGCCCACCTCGTCATAAAACGACTACATGCATTCCACGTCTGAAACCTATATACGAGTCATCTTCCTCGAGATAAGGAGACGAAAAAAAGAAGAAAATACCCCAACAGTCAAGACCGAGGAACCCTCCTCGGCCTAATGACTTGAGGCTAAACAGTCAATACCGAGGAACCCCACCTCGGCCTGATGACTTGAATAGGCAAAATGTTCGCAGCTCTTACGACCGAGCAATCCTACGCGTCTTTTATAAAAGAGTGAAGTACGAAGAACCTTCCTTGTTCCCCCCTAACACAGACTTGTACTTGTGCAACGCCCACAAACAAGCATTCAAACAAGCAGTTCATAATGTCAACGACGACATGTATTGGAAGAAAATGACATTTCATTAATATTCAAACGAATTACAAGATCCTAACCTATTACATCATGATAAAGAAAAAAATTTCTAAGGCTTCTTCTGAGGGATTTCCCGAAGAAAGCCTTCTCGCTGGCATCAGCATTCAGCTTGGATATGAGGTCGGTGGTAATGGTGACTTGCTCAGTTTGAACATTGGCTTAAGCCTCCTCGTCATTTGGCTCCTCAACAGCACCCACCTCGGCCTCCACCTCCATCTCATCCTCAGATGGAGGAACCCAAGCTTCTTTGCCAGCACGAGCATCCATCATGGCCATCACATTCAAGTTATATGCAGAGTAAGGAACCAAGTGATGAAGAGCTCGAGCTTCTTCATCGTACCTGTCTTTGCGTATAAAGTAGCGGCAATAGCATTTAAGTCCAGGCCGTGGAAGGTATCCACCATGAGCCGACGAGCTAAGTGCAAGTAGCCATCCTCGAACATGGTGGCTGTTTTGTCATTGACAGCATCTTTGAAGGCCGAGCTGGCCTTGAACCGAGCAACAGCTTCCTCTTCCCTAGAAGGAATGCTGGCCTTCCAGTGTTCTCGGCAAAGCCTCAGCCTGCCTTGGCTCAGCCTCTATCTCTGGCTTGGAGCTTCTCTAGCTCGGCCACCTTCCTCTTGCCCTTCTCGGCCTCTTTTAAATGGGCTTCCTCGGCTTCGGCCTCCTCGACACCTCTCTTCATCTTCGGCCTCGGCCTCGCCACCTTCTGGCATCAAGCTCCTTATCTCGAGCATTCGGCCTCAAAGAACCGCCTTCTCGCCGCCATCTCTCGCCTCTCCCTACTTTAGGCTGCGAGCTCAGTATTTGCTTGTCCATGGTTTTGTTGTAGATGGACTGATGAGCAACCAGTGGTAGCCCACTATAGCTAAAAATCAACAACATTAGCAAAACATCAAGTACAAGGTATGAGAAAGAAAGACACGAGATAATAACCTCTGATATCACCAGACTCTGCCTAGTGATATGTTTATTACCGTGCTTAGCCTTCACCTTCAAGCTCAAATTCTCGGTCTCCATGGTCCTCGTCATGGCCCGACATGAGGGCCCTCCCGGCTGAGCACATTCAAGCCTCGGGGAGTTGGTCGGATGAGTTGCCGAGCTAGCTGCTCGGCCTCCGAATAAGACTTTATTGTTTCAAGGGGGATTGATCGAGATGAGGATGCAGCAGCAGCCTTCTTCGAAGGATGCTCCTCAGCAAAACCAGGATGAGGCCTCTTCTGACTCGAGGACCTTTGAATGAGGCCCGTCTCTCCTACCTGACGGATGTCACGGTTGCATCTCGGTCTCAGTAGTTGCAATATGGGGGCTATGCCCCTCGATTGTTTGTTTATCTCGGCTTCCCGAAGTCTCCTCCTCAACATTAACAGCCTCCCCTATTATCTTGACGGGCAAGGGGATGTCCCCCTTGGTAGCCAGAAGGATTTGACGAGTAGTTGCCTCATCCTTCCTCTAAGAGACAACCAAGGCCTTAGCCAATCGTCTCTTAATCTTGATGAGCTCCTTAGGATCAACCACATCGTCTGAGGCCATC
Organism: Adenophora triphylla var. japonica; assembly: GCA_022495995.1. Lineage (NCBI taxonomy): Eukaryota > Viridiplantae > Streptophyta > Magnoliopsida > Asterales > Campanulaceae > Adenophora > Adenophora triphylla. The sequence continues at coordinate 102,717 of JAFEMH010006672.1, read as the reverse complement.
TCGGCTTCTTGTTCAGGGGTTATATCTTCAAACACGAAGAAGAGATGGTTATATTACGACATAGATAAAACAAGCATCAATTTACAAGTATCAAGAACAAGGAAAGAGGAATTTATGTACCTACGACGTTGTTCCTTTCAGAAGGCATCGGTCCCCGGGGTCTAGCTTACAAAGTTCACAATCAGCATGGAAGACAAGCACGGGATGGACCTTTCACATTAAATCTCTCCCCTCTGATGGGGACGAGAGGCACCACGTCGTCCCTCAGTCCCGGCATTAATCCATCTTGAACATAGTAACGATCATCGGCTTCCAAGGCCGACCAATCGAGCAAGCCTATCCCGACAAACTCATTAAGATGTTTAATCAAGGCTGAGGTCCACTCAGCTCGTAGCACCCTCTTGGGGGCAGCAGGCTCATCAGCAGAAGAAGGGAACTCCCAGCCTTGTCGGCTCTCCACTCTAATGGCATGATTCTCCCAGCCTGATACCTTGCTAGACATAGGGAGGATGATCTTCGTCTTCTTGGAATCACTCCTTATCACTATCAACCTAGACTCTTTGGTGTAGCTGATAGAGAAGAAATGGTGGAAGGCAGCTTGGGTAGGCTCAAAACCTAAGCTACGACATAAGACAATGAAACTAACGAGGACCCTAGTCCCGTTGGCTCGCAGCATAGCCGGGACGGCTCTCATGTCTCCTAGAAACTCATTGATGAAAGGGTCTAATGGGAGACGAAGTCCGTGTTGAAATTGCTTAAAGTAGAAATGGACATGGCTATCATTATAATAGAACATGTTCTTCTCCCTCTCAGTCTCAAAAGTGGGATGGCCGACATAAGTTAATCTATACTCATTCCTCTCCACTCCATACTTCGAGTATAGGACCTCCAACATCGGGTCCCCAGCCTGACTGGCCTAGGTCTGGGATGGGTAGCTCTACCTCGGCCTCCTCTACCTCGGCCACCTCTCCCTCATCCTTCTACTTGATCTCCTTCGACGAAGGCATCTACAATCTTGGTAGACGTAGAGGCCTCACTACCTCTTCCCGTCATATCTGCAAAAGGCCGAGGAACAAGAATCAGTTAAATCATCCAAGGCTGATATCAAGACGGGGAAGAGGAATGCCCCTCCTCGTCGTTTACAATAAGGCCAAGGAGGGAGCCTTACCACTCAAACGAAGACGATCAAGGTGATCTGAAGCCGGGTAAAACAAATTGATGTGCTCAATCATCTCAGCTCTACTCTCAAATAATACTATACCGAGGGACATAGAATCAACTCTGTCTATCCTCTTCTTGTTCGGATAATGGATGTACATTGTCGTACATCCATACCTCGTCAACATTTCACCAATCTCTGCCAAGTTCACCAACAACCATGGTCCTCTCTCTCTCCGGTAAACCCTCAGGTTTCTCTTGTGGTACCCATAAGGGAATCGAGGGCTATGGTCCCAAGAACGAGCCATTTCTAAGGGGGAACAAAGGGCAAAGGGAAGTTTAAACACAGATTCAAGAAAATCAAGAAAGAAAAAGCTTCAAGGTTTCCACAATGGCGGATTCGAAAATCAAAGTCCACCAAAACCCTAGAAAACACAAAATCAGAGGCAGAAACAAGAAAATGAAAAGAAATTATACCTGTTTTTGTGAAGATGAACGAAATCGAACGGCGAATCAAACTTTTTGACAAATCTGGGCAACTTGAAGCTCAAAAACACGAAGGTTTTTTAATCTCCTTGGTTTCGCTCTCAAATGCTCAGGACGGTAAAAGGTTAAAATGAAGGGGGATACTTGTTTTTATACTCACTCAAATGGGTCAAGCCCAGGAGCAAAGCGGGTAAATGGGTATGGCGCCCCAGCATTAAATGTGGTGGTGGTTTCCAAGACGAGTCAAAGCATAGTGGACCACGCCTCATCATTGTACTGAACATCCGGCGGATAATGGAACGACACATTTGAAGCGACATTTCCACGTGACGACCTGTTTGTATTCTCATAGCCGAGGACGAGATCACTTTCTCCTCGCCATAGCCGAGCTAGAAAGTCGGGGCCACTGAACAGTATAAACCGAGATACGAACATGGGCTTGTCCGGGTCTGGCCTAAGTGGGTTGGGCTATAAACATAATCCATCAAATCTCAAGCTATGAGGTAAGAAATTGGCTTCCTCGTCCATCTATCTAGGCATCAACAAGGCCGACCAAGGCCCAGCAAGCAAGCATAAACAAAGCCCAACTCAAAGGGCCGAAAAGACCTCCCTCGTAGGCCGAGATCGTCTCCCTTGAGGACGAGGTGCCTCCCTCGGCTATGATATCATCATGACGGGCTCCAATTATTCCTCATCCCTTCCCCGGCTCATCATGGACCGAGATGGCCATGTATGACGAGGAAAGGAATTTCACGTATCTCTGGTATATACCAAATGTGAGCTGTGCGTCTCTATTCCAACAAGGACAATAAGCAGTTATAATCCAATCAGGATTGTAACCTCCTGTTCCAATTCAAGTCAAATAAGGACTCTCCAAAAGATATAATCCTCCAAGGATTATATCTTATCTCTTTACAGTACAAGTTCAACATGGATTCTACCTATCCATCACTATAAATATAAGCCATTATTTTCATATTCTGGTACGTTATCTTTTTTACTCGTAGCTCTATCAATTTGATTTCTCTCTATACAAACTGTGAACTTACTCTCACGCCGGAGGGCCTTCGCCGGTGAAGCCCCGGCGTAGTTTACGTTTTCTGTCTTATTTTCAGGCTATTCAATCGCCGGAGTACAACATATCACTTGGATTTGAGCTAATTCGACTTTTTGGCATCATCACTATTCTTCTCACACTTTCTCTCTGCTACTTCACTTTTTATATTTACAACATTTATACACTTATATTTTTTCTTAACATGCAAAAATATAAATAAAAATCTTACAGCAGAGCAGAGGAAAAGAGTATGAAAACAAGACAGTGAGTTTTCTCTCCCAAAAAGTGTCACTTTCAAGGGCAAATTTGTCTTAATACAAAGGGCGAATAAGTCATTGCAAAATGAGGTGGTCTCCCATGAGAACAAGGGGATCCGTCTCATGCATGAGATGGGTCGACCCATGACCCATGGGGCATGACCCTGACACGTGGCAGCCTCTCATAGGCCCGATTTAAATCCGCCGGTGTATAAAGTGTCTTTTATGTTGTTCTCATTTGGGTTCCCGTGGATTTTGCTGTACTCTGGAGGGCTGTTCTAGGAACAGGAAATTGTCTGGTGATCCGGCGTGGGAGGAATGTGAACGGTGTAGGCTACAAATTCCTCTGTACTTTCTTTAGAGAGAGAAACACGGCGGTTCCTACCACTTGACCGCCGAAATTCTCTGCCGCCACTGAGTGGAGAATTCGGGTTGTTTGATAACGAGTATCGGGAGATCGAGCTAGTCAAGCGACAGGGCGAAACCCACCGAAAGATGACACTGTAATTGTCACTGGAGATGATTCTCCGTCAAAAGCCATTGTAACCATTTTTTCTCTTTGATTAAACCAACAATCGTACAGACCTATTAAAATGGAATGATCCAATCAAACATGAAAACAAATTTCATGTTGGAAAAGAGAGAAATTAAATTGCTTTAAGGCTAGAGACAGAGATGGAAGAAAGGGTTTGAATTTGAATTATATAATTTTTTTTTATTTTTTATTTTTGCTTTTTTTTTAGTTTTTATATTATTTTTTCAGCTTTTCAGTGGTTTAGAAAAAGTAATAGTTACCATCTCTTAATGTAATGACTGTATACATATAAAGTTACATTGTTCATAAGTAAACGTAATACCTGTTTTAAAAAAACAAAAGCTCATTTTCACCCATTTTTTCAAATGTAATACAAACTATATGTATTACATTTGAAATGTAATAACTTATGTATATGAATGTAATAGTTTATACAAGTAAATGTAACACTTTGATAGATGAAATTGTAACATATTTCTATAGATAATGTAATACTTTTACATGTATCATGATAAATTTGAACTCATTGTAACTTATTGTTTGAAAACATATAGATATCTATACATACGTGTTACAATTATGTACAAATACTATTACATATAAATAACACGTTTGTTACATTTTAGTTATAATAAGTATTACTTTTGCCAAATGAAGAAAACATAGGGAAAAACACTATTACTTTTCTGTATATATGTATTACTTTAATGTATACAAACTATTACTTTATATGCATACAATTATTACATTATGTTATAGTAACTATTACTTTTCACAAACCGAAAAAAAAAACAAAATTAAAAAATTAAAAAAAAAAATTGGGCCTATGAAAGGCTGCCACTTGTCAAGCTAAATTAGTTTTGTTCGAATATCCCACTCTATCGCACCAATACCCAGAAGAGACAAGACCAACAATTAAGCCTCAGTTACAGTTGTGGGTTCCTTACGTTCAGTGACTTCCTGATGAGCTGGAGCGTCTTCTACAAGTTGGAGAAGAGAATGGGTCATGGATTCGATCCGTCTCATGGATGAGACGGGTATTCTTGTTCTCATATAAGTCTTTGTCTTGCAAAATTAGTGTCTTATTGTAGAATTTTTGCATGACCAATGAGGTTAAATTTTGAAATAAAAAAAAATTGTTATTTTTTTTAAAAAAATTATTATAGTCGACTATTTATCATATATTATTGGAATCAAAATTTCATACATGTATAAAAGTTATAGAAAAAAAAATAATATTATTTTTTAATTTCATTATAAAATATAACTATTCTATTTCCTAGAAGCATAATATATCGTAAATGTCAATTTAAATATTTTGAAAAAATATTTTTCTATTTAAAAAAAAAATAGATATATTATTAATTTTTAATGCAAAAAGATATTCCATTTGTCATCTTTAAAAAAATGTCTATTTTTCCTTAAATATTTAAATATCTAAAATACTGAAATGAGTGAACGCCTTATAAAATATCATTAACTTTAATTTTTGAATGAAATATAAACAATTAAAGGTTAGGTTTTTCAAAGAAAAAATGATATTTTTAGAATAAAAAAGCGATTAGTTAGGCTATTTTCTTAAAAAAAATGTTTTATTTTAAAAGTGAGCTATATATAATAAATTAATCGAACCAAAATTTTATAAATATAAAAATTAAGAAAAATGAAAAAAATCATATTATTTTTTAGCTATATTATTCAGTATAAAATATAAATATTATAGAACCATAGAATTTCGCAAATATCAAATAAAAGATTTTGAACAAAGATTTCTATGCAAAAAGTTATTCCTTTTGTCATCTTAAAAAAAAAGTCTATATTTTCTTAGATATATAAATATCTATTTAAAAATATTGAAATGACATAAAGACTTTTAAATAATCACTAACTTCAATTTTCGGAAAGAGATAAAAAAAATTAAAGGTTACGTTTTTTCAAAAATAAATAAATAAATATATTTTCAGAGTAAAAACCTGTTAGCTAGTTAGGCTAATATATGGTTGGAGATGTGGTATATTTTTTAGGCTTGATTATCGGTCGATAGGCATGGAGATGTATTGTTATGAGAAAAAGTTAACTATTTCATATTAAATACTTTACATTAATTTTTATTGTTTTATATATCTATTTTTTTTAAATATACTTATTTTTGTTTTTACTTGTTTAATAAATAATTTATATTTTAGCTTAATGACTAAATTTAGATTATATTTGATATAATTATATTTTACTACTATTATTGTCTTATTGTTTGTAAAAAAATACTCCAAATTGTGTGAATATATTCTTACGTTTTGTGAATTTTTATTTTTGTTTATTATTTTATCTTTTAATAATCATTCATCTCAAAATTTATGTCCAAATTAAAAAAAAAACAATTTTAATAATTTTTTCAGTATTTTCAGGTGAATGGAGTACTTAACAATCTATTATAAGAATTGTGTGTTTAATTATTATTATTTTTAAATAATTTATCATCATGTATAGCACGAATATACTGCTAGTAAACAATGAAACCAGAATACTTTCGTTGATCACTCATGAAGTTTGGTTGAGTATTATTGATCCTTGAATTTTGATTTCGTTTCACTAGTCCCTTTTGCCAACTTCATTTTACTACTTTACATTAAATCTCACATCAAAGGCAAAGTACTACATTTAAAAATTTGTGTAAATTTACACTTTTATTTTAATACGTGATTAAAAAAATAAGTAATGTAAATGTTGTAGTAAGAAAAGTGAAGTAAAAAAAAAAGTGAAATGGGGGATAGTAAATGGAGAACCGTAAGAAATTCGAGTAGGTACCTTTAAATAAAAAGTATTAAAAAATATTTTGGAAATTACAATTTTAATTGGAACAACCAACTTGGCAAAAGATTTAGCTGGAAACAGATGGAGATATTTACAAGTTGTCATAAAAGATTAAAAGATGAGCCGGTCTCCCGTGAGAACATGGGATCCGTTTCATGCATGAGACGGGTCGACTCATGACCCATGGGGCATGACCCGCCACGTGGCAGCCTTTTATAAGCCAATTTTTTTATTTTTATTTTTTAATTTTTTTTTTATATTATTTTTTTCAGAGCAAAAGTAATAGTTACCATCTCTTAATGTAATGACTGTATACATATAAAGTAACATTGGTCATAAGTAAACGTAATAATTCGTTTTAAAAAAAAAATAAAAGCTCGTTTTTTACCCATTTTTTCAAATGTAATACAAACTATATGTATTATTTTTGAAATGTAATAACTTATGTATATGAATGTAATAGTTTATACAAGTAAATGTACCACTTTGATAGATGAAATTGTAACATATTTCTATAGATAATGTAATACTTTTACATGAAAACATATAGATACCTATACATATGTGTTACAATTATGTACAAATACTATTATATATAAATAACACGTTTGTTACATTTTAGTTATAATAAGTATTACTTTTGCCAAACGAAGAAAACATAGGAAAAAACATTATTATTTTTCTGTATATATGTATTACTTTAATGTATACAAACTATTACTTTAATGTATACAAACTATTACTTTATGTTGGCTGAAGGATTGGGCCAAGGCAAATGTGGCCGATTCCACTGGGCGGCCGACATTACGGCTTGGCGACCGCCCATATGCAAAAAGCTTGGGCGGAGGCGTGGGTTGGCTTTGTTGGGCGGGTGATGGGTATGGAACCGACCCGTCTCATGGATAAGACGGGTCATGCTGTTCTCACCCAAGTTTTTGTCTTAAAAGATAGTGAGGGATATTAGAATGAACATTCTTTTGAGAAAATATTTAGAAAATATCTTATATAAATCTGATCCTTCCTCCGTCCGCACCCCACCCCTCTTCCTAACTCCTCCCCACCCCATCCACCCTACCCCCTCCACCTTCCCTGCCTGCCATTGTCGTCCCCTTTCTCCGACCTAGATCTAAACCTTGAAACCCCACTCCCTCCCAAGCTCGCCGTCCCATTATGTCCCCCTAACACCACCATCTCACACATCCACGCACCAATGTAAAGATCCAAAGAGATCTAAAGTATCGAGAAAGAAAGCACAAAAAAGAAACAGGGATAAACAGAGCATACACCACAACATACAATGTGTGTGAAAATCAAGGTACCTGTACGAAGGCACAACTCTTTGAATGCCGTAAAAAGAGAAATGGTGCCAAGATTCAAGAACAAACTACAAAAGTGTGTTGAAGATAATCCTGATTCTTAGTTGGTTGTTTAGCTATTTCTTAGCTTAGTGGACTGTTAGAAGTGGTCTTAGTGTTAATAGTGGTTTGCTATCTTATTTACACGTTTTAGTCAGTTAGAAATAATGCCTTAATATCAGGAGTTTTTAGCTAGAATTGTTAGCAGGTTGTGCCTATTTAAAGGCTGGTGTTTTGTTCATTTGTTAAGTAATTTAGTTCAGCAAATATATTCCCACAAAAGTTTCTTTTTCTCCCTTCTCATATAATCTTTAGTTTCTATCTTCTCTGTTTAACAGTGGTATCAGAGCAGGTGTTCAAAAGCTACTACAATGAACGGCTCAGGCTCGGTCCAAATTTCTGTTCCTGTCTTGAACGGAAAAAATTATAATCGGTGGTGCACACAAATGAGGGTGCTTCTTGACTACCACGAATTGTTAGCTGTCGTGGAAGATGGAGTTCCGAGTCTTGTTGCGGGTGCAAGTGAAGCACAGAGAAATGCTCACCGAGAGATGGCGAAGAAGGACAAGAAAGCCTTGTATTTCATTCATCAAGGGCTGAACGATGATGTATTTGAGAAGATAGATGGAGCAACCTCAGCAAAGCAGGCCTGGGATACGCTGAGTATATCATTCACAGGAGAAGAAAAGGTTAAGAAGGTTAGACTACAAACTTTACGACGTCAGTATGAATTGTTGCAAATGGAGTCATCTGAACTTGTTGGCGATTATATAACTCGAGTTCTCGCTGTGACAAATCAAATGAAAATGTACGGAGAAGCGTATAAAGTTCAGGAGAAAGTGGAGAAGATCTTGCGAACGCTCACAACACGTTTCGAGCATATTGTGGTTGCAATAGAAGAAGCTCACGATCTGTCCGAGATGACTGTTGATGAGCTATCTGGAACTTTACAAGCTCATGAGCAGCGTATGAATGAGAAGCACGTTGAAAAGCCCCTTGTACAGGCCCTCCAGAGTCAAGTGTCCATAAAATCTGAAGAAGGTGGTGAAACTAAAGAAAATGGTTATTCTCGTGGAAGAGGACGTGGACGTGGTGGACACAACTATGGCAACAGAGGTCGTGGTGGTCATAACCAGAATAATGGTGGCAGGGGTAATCCAAATATTGACCAAGATAGATCAAACTCAGGCCGTCTTCATAGAGGACGGGGACGTGGGCGTGGGCGTGGACGCGGCAGAGGAAGGTATGATAAATCTTCCATTGAATGTTATGTGTGTCATAATTTCGGTCACTATGCAAATGAGTGCAGAAGCAAGAACAACAATCACATGGCCAATTGTGCACAAGAGAGCGATGACGATGGAAACCATGCTTTATTGATGGTTACTACAGCAAGCGAAACAACAAATTATGGTACATGGTTTCTAGACACCGGGTGCAGCAATCACATGTGTGGAAAGAAGGAGCTCTTTGTCGACTTCAACGACTCCTACCGTGCTAATGTGAAGTTTGCAGATGATACTACTGTACCGGTAATGGGAAAAGGGAAAGTTCTGATCAAATTGAAGAATGGGGATCATAGGTACATTTCTGATGTGTTCTATGTACCTGCAATGAAGAGTAATTTACTTAGCATGGGCCAGCTGTTGGAAAAGGGGTATGAAATGAGCTTACGTGATAATTCTCTCTCAATTACAGATAAGAAAGGTACACTTGTTCTTAAGGCCCCTGTGACAAAGAATCGTATGTTCAAAGTCGATATTTCCGGTGATATTTATACCTGCTTTAATACTGTTATAAAAGATGAGTCTTGGTTGTGGCATCTTCGATTTGGTCATCTGAATTTTCGCAGCTTAAAACTTCTTGCTCAAAGAAAGATGGTGAAAGGGTTGCCAAGTATAACTCTTCCAAAACAACTTTGTGAAGCTTGTACTCTTGGAAAACAAAGCAGACTTTCGTTCGTAACCGGAAATAATCAGCGAGCTACACAACCACTTAAGCTCATTCACTCCGATGTATGCGGGCCAATGAGTGCAATGTCAAATGGTAATAACAGGTACTTTCTTACGTTCATTGACGATTTTACTCGAAAAGTTTGGGTGTATTTTCTGGAAAAGAAATCTGAAGTTTTTAGTTGCTTTAAAAAGTTCAAGGCTCACGTCGAGAAACAAAGTGGTTTCTTTATCAAGGCCCTTCGTACCGATGGTGGGGGTGAATTTACATCTGACGAGTTTAATGAGTTTTGTGAAGAACAGGGAATAAATCGTGAGGTCACTTTTCCCTACACCCCACAACACAACGGCGTTGCTGAAAGAAAGAATCGGACCATAATGAATATGGCGAGAAACATGTTGAAGGCCAAAAGAATGCCAAATTCTTTTTGGGGTGAAGCTGTTTCATGCTCTGTTTACTTGTTAAATAGGTCCCCAACCACAAGTGTTCAGAATATCACGCCCGCAGAAGCATGGAGCGGCCATAAGCCAAATGTAAAACATGTCAAAGTGTTCGGTTCTATTGCTTATGCTCATGTTCCTGTGCAAACAAGGAAAAAGCTGGATGATCGAGGTGAAAAATGCATTTTTGTTGGCTATGTGAAAGGTGGGTATAAGCTATTTAATCCCATAACGAAGAAGGTGATTGTAAGTAGAGATGTCGTTTTTGCTGAAGATGAAGCTTGGAAATGGGACTCGAATCAGCAAAATGATGATCTTTATTCTATCGCCATTCTAGAAGAAGAAGCTCCTCAAGTTCCCATAGATGAAGCCCTTACAAATGAAGTTGAAAATCCAGTTCCTGTGCAAGCTAGCAGCAGACCGAGGAGACAACACCAACAATCTGTCCATCTGCGAGATTTTGAGGTAGTCCCTGACGATGCTATTGATGACAATGGAGACTTTGTGCATTTTGCAATGTTTGTAGATACGGAACCTGTGACACTTGATGAGGCACTTCATGATCCAAAATGGCTGAATGCTATGGAGGAAGAGTTAAAGGCGATTGAGAAGAATAACACCTGGGAACTTTCTACAATTCCACCGGGTCATAAGGTGATCGATGTCAAGTGGGTTTTCAAGACGAAAATGAGGCCAAATGGTGAAGTAGAAAGATATAAGGCGAGATTGGTCGCGAAAGGTTTTGAGCAACGACCCGGTCGTGACTTTCAAGAGGTATTTTCTCCTGTAGCTCGAATGGAATCAATTAGATTTTTGATTGCTTTAGCTGCACATAATCGTTGGAAAATATTTCAAATGGATTTCAAATCTGCTTTTCTTAATGGCCCTCTTAAGGAAGAAGTCTTTGTTAAGCAACCTCCAGGTTTCACGAAGAAAGGAGATGAAGATAAAGTATACAGGTTGAAGAAAGCTTTATACGGCTTAAAACAAGCCCCTCGAGCATGGAACGAGCATATTGATTCCGTGTTTCACCAAATGGGGTTTCAGAGGTGTCCGTCTGAGCATGGTGTGTATGCTAAGGTTAATAATTCTGGTGATTTATTGCTTTTATGCCTTTATGTTGATGATTTGATATTTATGGGTAATAATATCAAGATGATTGAGGAGTTTAAGATAGCTTTGATGAAAGGATTTGAAATGACAGACCTTGGTTTGATGTCATACTTTCTGGGTATAGAAGTGCATCAAGGTGAAGATGGGATTTTTATCTCTCAAAAGAGGTATGCTGAAGAATTTTTAAGGAAGTTTAATATGTATGAATGTAATCCAGTGAGAACGCCTGTTGAGGTAGGCACAAAATTGTCAAAGGAAGGTGACGGTTCACATGTCGATCCCACTTATTTTAAGCAAATTATTGGAACTTTGAGATACCTCACGTGTACAAGGCCCGATATTTCATATGGAGTTGGTCTGATCAATAAGTTTCAAGAATCCCCTCGTCAATCACACATGCAAGTTGCGAAGAGAATAATGCGATATATAAAGGGCACATGCGATCAAGGATTATTTTATTCTTATTCTTCTTCTGATAACAATTGTGCTCTTGTAGGATATTCTGATAGTGATTGGGGAGGAGATCCTGACGACTTTAAAAGTACTTCAGGTTATTGTTTTAATTTTGGAGCTACTGCTTGTTCATGGTCGGAAATGCAGTGAAGCGGCACATTTGTTGCACTCTCAACCTGTGAAGCAGAGTATGTGGCTGCTGCATCAAGTGCTTGTCAAGCTATCTGGTTGCGTAACTTGATGAGTCAAGTTCATGTTCAAATTCAAGGGCCAATGAAGATTTTTATCGACAACACATCAGCTATCAACTTGGCCAAGAATCCAGTCACTCATGGAAGGACCAAGCATATCAGTACACGATTTCATTTTCTAAGAGATCAAGTTCAGAAGAAGGAGATAGAGCTGGTATACTGCAAGTCAGAAGATCAAGTGGCGGACATCTTGACTAAGCCATTAAAGTACGAGTCTTTTATCAAGCTGAGGAGCATGATGGGAGTTACTACTTTACAGAATCTGAATTAAGGGAGGATGTTGAAGATAATCCTGATTCTTAGTTGGTTGTTTAGCTATTTCTTAGCTTAGTGGACTGTTAGAAGTGGTCTTAGTGTTAATAGTGGTTTGCTATCTTATTTACACGTTTTAGTCAGTTAGAAATAATGCCTTAATATCAGGAGTTTTTAGCTAGAATTGTTAGCAGGTTGTGCCTATTTAAAGGCTGGTGTTTTGTTCATTTGTTAAGTAATTTAGTTCAGCAAATATAACCAAGTCCCACAAGGAAATTTGTATGATGGTGAAAGTGGGGATAGATAATATGATAGAGAGGGCAGAGAAATATATCTCAACCTCACACACGCAATTATACAAACACTATTCTTCTGCACCGCTGTCATTTTCGATTTCAAATTCAGTTAAACTCCATGGATGATTTATTTCCTATCAAGGACCCTTCTCTTTCTCTCTCTACAATCACGTTAAAATGTTATTGTGTTTGTTTGTTTATGGAAGATTTGTACTGTGTGCGGCAGGCGAGGAATGGGGGTAAATTGAGTTTCCATATTTTCTTGATTTTACTCCATTAATCAGGATTGTAATTGTGTGTGTGTGTGTGTGCTTGTGTGTGGAATTTCTTGTTTGTTTGGGTGAAAATGATAAAAAGATGTTAGGAGAGCTGACCGGAGTTGAGCTTTTAGGTCAGAGATGGGGGCGGGGCGAGCTGACGGCGACTGGCGTTGTTGACGAAGCGGGGAGGGGGGGAGAGAAACCTGTTTTTCCTCTTTTTTTTTTTTTTTTGAGATTTTGACATAAATTATTGAGAAATGTATTTATTACGAGAAGGGAATGAATTTAAAAATATAGTGGAAGGGGTATTTTGGTCTTTTCCATGCAAAATTCCATTGAAAATACCAAAATATCCCTAATTAACTCACGTGAGCGGCATATGTTATGCTTTTCGTTAGATTTTTAACGGTTCATCCAAAATTATACATGATTGCAACAAAAAGTACAAACTCAATAACCAACTTGTAACAAATGCAAATTCGATAATCAATTGAAACATCTCGACAAACTCAGGTAACTAAAATGCTATTTGCCCATATTGGAATGAACATTCTTTTGAGAAAATATTTAGAAAAACTCTTATATAAATCTATATTCCGGTTAATACGAACAAAAACCATAGAAACCCAGTGATTTATTTTTGAGTGCGTCTGGGGAGAAACGCGTTTCTCCGTCGCGTATGGAGAAACGGGGCTTATTATGTCGCGCGACGTAAGTAGCCAGTTTCTGGATATCCTTTACAAAGCTTCTGGATATCCAGAAGCTTTGAAATGGATATCCAGAAGCTTTGTAAAGGATATCCAGAAACCAAGTATATTTTCTGGATATCCTTTACAAAGCTTCTGGATATCCAGAAGCTTTGAAATGGATATCCAGAAGCTTTGTAAAGGATATCCAGAAAAAATATTTGGTTTCTGGATATCCTTTCCAAAGCTTCTGGCTATCCTTTTCAAAGCTTCTGGATATCCTTTCCAAAGCTTCTGGATATCCAGAAGCTGATGAAGTGATATCCAGTTTTTGTGGCTAGGTATGTCGCGCGACATAACAAGCCCCGTTTCTCCATACGCGACGGAGAAACGCGTTTCTCCCCAAATTTTGTGTTTATTTTTATTGTGTGGATAACTCCCCAACGCTCGGCTTTTACATTAGTCACATAAATATATTCTCCTTTAGAAAATGTTACAAACGTTAATTTTTATCACCAGACTAATATGTTGTGGCACACACTTGATTTTGTTTCATGAAATTGTACATTGATTAACAAATCTTTATAATATAACAAGCATGTACCACATGATGGAGAAACAACAAGAAATTTATGCAATATTTTAGATGTTTGCAATTTTTTTTTTTTGAAGAACAAAGGGTGTATATGCCTCATATAGAAGCAGAGGGGGTTATCCGCACAACAGAGAAATGGGAGATTTCTACTTTTCACTCCATTAATATTGCAAATTTATAATTCTTTCAAAATATGAATATACTTTTTTTGTTTGTTTAAATTCGAGGGTAAATTACTAAAAAATAATGGTCTAAAATTTATTTTTACAAAAATGTTACTCCTTTCATCTCAATTTGGTTCTTAGTTTTTCTTTTTTTTATTGTCTGAAGGAATGTTGAGCAATAATTAAATGTTAATTTAATTATTCTAATAAAAAATGAAACTTATTAGTGATATCATTATATATATATATATATATATATATATATATATATATATATATAGTATATATTAAAAGTTAAGAAATAGGCCTTAGGTAGTGACATTTGGATAAACTTTGGGTAAATCTTAATTTTAGTGAGGCCACATCATCCCTAACCCATTAATTAGGTGACTTTTCATTGCTAATAATATTAGTTAATGACAATAATTACCATATAAATTAACTATTAATATTAGTTAATCATAATAGTAAATATATAGTTAATATATATATTAACTATTACTATTAATAATATTAGTTAATCATAAGAGTTATTATATATAGTAACTAGTGCTACACCCGTGCGCGACCAAAAAATTTTGACAAATCGCAGAAATTAAGTCAAAAGAGTTACTATAACTATGAAGGCTAATTTAGATTTTTTTTAAACAAATAAAATTAAAAGGTACTCAACAAAAATATATAATGGCATTAATAATAATTACAAATTTTGATATTTTTTCTGAAGATACTTCATCCTCTCACTAATCTTTTCTCTTCTCACATATCATCCAAATAAATTGACCACAACTTAGATGCGTTGAGACAAATTTAATCTCCAATAAGAGATATTGTTCAAAAAGATGTCTTACTCATTTTGCAAGACTATGGTTGTTGGTTGCCTAACCTCTTCTTCCTCTTATATGTGAGTAGTTTACCTTGGCATCTGAAGCTGGAGATCCTTGTTTATCTGCTTTCCACCTGACTTAGTGCCACCCGCAGTTTGATTTTGATCAACCTTTTGTTGAATATATATAGAGAGGGAGAGGGAGAGGAAGACGAAATACAGAATTGCAGTAAGGAATACATTTTCCAGCAGAAGCAAAACTTATAAAAATGTAATTCTTTGTTTTGTAATAGTGATAAAAACAGGTAAATGATTTAGTGCAATCAAAAAAATAAAGAGAGAAGAAAAAATATAAGATCATATATACCTGTATATGAGCACCAAGATTGTAGTAATTGGGCGGTGGCTGATTAATCGATATCTACATGAACATAATTTTACTTCGGTAAATGATATTGTTATCAAATATGCAAAAATGGAAAAAATAAACAGAAAAGTCCAACCTTTACATGTATGCAATAAAAATCATATCAACTCAGAAAAAGAAGTTTCTAACTGAGATAACACAAATCAAAATGGAATCTGAACCTGTGGATGTTTCTGTAAGAGGTTAGGCAAGATCACATTCTGCATAGCATAGTACTGATCAATTAACTCAGGAATGATTAATTTTGAAACTGCATGTCAATGGAGCATTCTTTGCAGCATAACAAATAACTTCTAGCTTATAGTTTACAACCAATAGTTTCGCTTCAGTGATAGCTGCAAGCAATTGTTTATTTTATGGGACATTGAAGATAATTAATCATATTAAAAATATGTGCCCAAATTATTATTAGCAATGCCCCAACACTTGAATCGGAGTTCTCGGAATAAGTGCAAGAAGTTGACTTATCTTACAATTCAAACTAATCAGTCAGCAAAGACATGAAATCTAAATATATTTTTTATTTTAAGCATCAAAGGCTCAACAATTAAGGTTTATAAACGTTTACCGGGAGAAGAAATCAAATCGAAAAAATAAACATAGGATAGAATTAGCAGAGCTATAGTTACACCCTCACCGGCTCAACCATTATTGTAGGCGGAAACGATGTATCATCCAGAAGAGAAGATATAAAGTATAGGGATAGAGATTGACAGTAATCGGTAAAAGAATAGAAGATTTTTAGAGGGAATCAGTTGGATAGGGCTGGAACGATGTAGCCATGGAAGAAGATAGAGAAGATAGGGAGAGAGAGAGGTGGCGACAGCAATCATGGCGGAAGAGAGAGGGGGAGGTGACGACGGCGGCATTTGTAACGGAGGGAAAAGATATTTTGGGGGAAGAGGGAGTGACGGAGAAGAAGTAGGGTGTGCTCCCGAGTCCTGGGAGAGAAAAGAAATGAAATGAAAGGAAGTGTAAGTATATTTTCCTTCCAGGTTTGGTCCTGAGTTTTATAAGGAAGGAAGAGAAAGAAAGTGGGAGGAAGTTTTTTAAAATTTTCCCTCCTCCACAATCCTTCCAAAAGTGGGAGGAAGAGGAAGGAAGTAAAATTTCATTAAGCAATTTTTTTGAAGTGTCAACTTTACCTCTCAAATATAACTCTTTCCTTCTTTCATTAAGAATACAAATGTAATTTAAATTTTTTTTCTTCCATTTCCTTCCTAAACTCGAAAGCATTATAGGAGATAATGAATTCTCTTCCTTTCTCTTCTTTTCCCTTTTCTTCTCTCCTCTTCCTTTCTCTTCTTTCCTTCTAAAACTCGAGAGCGAACCCGTAGAGAGATAGGGAAGAAAGATTGTAATGGAATATTAAAGGACTCCTCTAATTATTACATACGCTATTGCTATTTGTTTGTTATCAAGGGTATTTTTGGGTTTATGTGAATTTAAAGGTGTGTATTAAGTAATTGACACTAAGGGAATGAATCTGATTTTTATTCGGTCCACCCGATGCTTGTTTAAGCGGGAAATGAAGGTGTGCTGAAGTGCTTTACACTTCGGGCGCTTTATTTAATTATAGATTATTATTATTGATTATATTAATTAATCATAATAATAGTTTATACTCCCTCCGTCTCAATAAGTGCTTCACCCTTTTGGGTGGGCACAAATATTAATAAAATGGGTGGGGAAAAAAATGTTGTGAGTGTAATTTGAAAATAGGAGAGAGTATTAGTGGAGGGAATAGTAAATTTGAAAAGTGTTGTGAGTGTAACAGTGAATCAGGGTTGTACTTAATGCGAAAGACCCATTTGCACCCGACAATGTTATGGGCTGTGGCAGGGGGAACTAAATTCCAGGTTTTATTTCGAGTGAGAGCCTGAAATTTCTCAATCATGGCGTTACGCCAGTGTGGGATAGAGAGAGCTTGTTTGGTGGTGGTGGGAAGGCTTGTGGGTGAGGGGAGTAGGGATAGGTTGGCGTATTTGGGGTTGGGTTTGGTGATACCATGAGACAGCCGGGTGGTGATGGTGCGGGTAGGAGGGGGGACGGAGCTGCTGGGTATGGGGGGCGATCGCGCGAAGTTTCTGGAAGGGAGGGGCGATCGCACGAATCTGGGGGGGGCGATCGCGCGGGTTTTCTGGTTCGGTGTGGGTTATTTTGGGTTGGCTGGAGGGTGATGGATGGTTAGGGGAGGGAGGGTTTGAGAGGGGGTGAGTAGGGGGAGGGGTGGGGAGATTGGGTGTTGGTTGAATAGAGGGTGTAGTGTTTAGGGCAGGGAGAAATAGAGTGTGGCAATCGGAGGGAGGGGAGCGGAAGCAATGGGGGGAATGGAGGTGAGGGAGATGTAGGGAAATATGTTTTCAACAAAACGAACATGGCGGGAGGTGTAGACTCGATGGGAGGTGGGGTCAAGGCGGTAATACGCACTTTGCGTGGGTGAGTAACCAACAAAGATGCATGGAATGGATTTAGGGGCTAGCTTGTGTGGGGTATAAGGGCGAAGCCAAGGATAACAGAGACAACCAAAGCTTCGTAATTTGGTGTAGTTTGGAGGGGAATGGAATAGGCGAAGGTAGGGGGAATCATTGTTGAGGGTGGGGGTAGGCATTCTATTTATGAGATAGGTTGCAGTGGTGAGAGCATAGGGCCAAAAGGTGAGGGGTAGATTGGCATGGGAGAGAAGGGTGAGACCCGTTTCAACAATGTGACTGTGACGACGTTCGACATACCCATTATGTTCAGGAGTGTGAGGTGGAGTGGTGAGATGAGTTATACCGTTTTGAGCCAGAGTGGGTGTGAGTTTGAGGTATTCACCCCCGTTATCGGAGTAGACTTGGATGATAGGACGTTGGAAGTATTTTTCGACTAGTGTTTTGAAACGAAGGAATGTGTTGTATGTGTCAGATTTGTGTTTTAGGGGGTAGAACCAAATGTATATGGTGAAGTGGTCGACAAAGATGACATAGTATTTAAATTTGTCAAGGGAATAAACTGGAGAAGTCCACACATCAGAAAATATAAGATCTAGAGGAGCATGTGAAATTAGAGAAGAGGATGCAAATGGCAGTTTGTGGCTTTTGTTAATGAAACAAGAATTACACGGAGATAAACTAGAGAAAATAGATAAATGGAATTTGCTACGTAGTAGACTAAAAATAGGGGGAGCGGGATGGCCTAATCTATGATGCCACAATTGCGAAGAGATGACGCTTGAATGAGCTTGAATGGGCGGAGAGTGCCAAATGTATACGCCATCCTCAAGGTCTCCGTGGATAAGGGTTTGGCTCGTAGCTTTGTCTTTAATGAGAAAAGACGAGTGTGAGAATTCAATAATGGCATTATTGTCACGATAAAATTGAGATACAGAGAGAATGTTATGAGTGATAAGAGGAACATGTAAGACATGATTGAAAAAAAAAGAGGGGGAGAGAATGTGGAGACAGAGAATGAACCTATGTTAGAGATAGGAAGAGAGGAACCATCTCCGATAATGATGTCGTCACTGCCATTGTAGGGTGTTTGTAAGGCTAGGTTGGAGAGGTCATTAGTGATGTGGTTGGTGGCACCGCTATCAATAAGCCAAAAGGGAGGGGAAGAGGGAGTATGGTGGGGGCTGAGTGGGCTTGGGGTTTTTGGTGGCTGGGGTTTGGGTTTCGGTATTGGCGAGGTTGAGAGGAGCAATTTACGGTGGGGTGGTCACGTTTGAATTGACGGCATTGGGAGAGGATATGACCAATGGTACTACAATATTGGCACTTGCCCTTGTAGGGGAAGGGTGAGGGTCTATGGGAGAAAGGAGAAGGATTGGAGGTATGGTAGGAGTTATGGGTGGGTGATGGGAGGGCTTGGGCGGTGAAGGCAGTGGTGGGGAGGGTATTGGTGGAGGAGGGGGAGGGGGAGCCGGCCATAGGGATAGAGAGGAGGGGCTACTGGATTTTTGAAGGGGTTTAGGCTATGGATCTTTGTAACTCTGATACCATGTGAGAATTAAAAAATTCTTAGGTTGTTTATTCACAAACTTTTAATATATATACAAGAGAGGGTCCTATTCTAATAAGGAGAATGAGTTTCCTTATTCTAATCATCCTATTCTAATAAGGAGAAGGAGTTTCCTTATTCTAATCACAATACAAATATTTAGTTGCCTAATCTAAATACATGAGGATATTGACAAGAAATAATCTAGAGAAAGTCAAACAAATAACTTTAGAAAACTTTAGCAGGAGATTCCTTAATATCCTTAATATAGTATATTGTACTCCCTCCGTCTCTGAAAGATTGTCCCATTTGCCATTTTGACTTGTTCCAAAAAGTATGTCCCATTTTTAAACTTAGGCATGAATGTTAGTGCAAATCTACTAAGGTACAAAAAGGTGAAGCTCTTCCTTAATAATTGCAAAATGTACAATAGAAAAATCTTTTAGGGACGGAGCGAGAGTAGTATTGTTTGATAGTGTTCACTCTTCTAGTTAAATCTATGTTATTTCTGTGCTGATAGATAAATTATAATTTTAAATAAATACTCTAATTATTGTTATCATTATTATTTAACTCACAATTATAGTGTTTAAAAAATATGTTATATATGTCATGTTAAAATTTTAAATTTTCAATGGTGTGATTTTCAAATTTCATTACCTTAAATTCAACCCTCCTCAATAAACTTTCTAGATCCGTCACAATATAAATATATATATATATATATATATATATATATTAATAATTATAGTATTGGTTAACTATAATAGTTACTTTTTCATCCCAAATTAAGATTATTACTTTTCTTTCTGATCTGTTACATAATAAGGTTTTTAATTTGCTTTATTTATAAAATGGACAATAAGAACACTTGTTACATTCACAATAACAACACACTTGCTATTTTTTAACAACTTTTTCTCTCATACTTTATTTTTCATACTTACAATTATTTTTTCTTAATCACCATATATAGTCAAACTATAAGTCTTGTAGTGGGATGGAGGTGGTACTATATAGAATAAATATTAATATTAATAATATTAGTTAAATATAATAGTTACTATATATACTCCCTCTGTTCAAGTACATACTTCACGGTTAATGTTCACGCGTGGATTAAGGAAAAAAATAATGATATAATGTTGTGAGTGTAAAAGTAAAATAGGAGAGAGAATGAGTGGAGGGAATAGTAAATTATAATGGTGTTGTGAGTATTAAAATAATGTAGGAGACAAAGTGTGAAGTATGTAATTGGACGCCCAAAATAGAAAGTGTGAAGTATGTAACTGGACGGAGAGAGTATATGATAAATATTATCATTTAACTTATTATTAGTTGTAATATTATTTAATCACAATAGTTATCATATAAGGTAACTACTAAACTTACTATTTAAGAAATATATATATTATTATAGTAAAATATAATTAGAAACATTTTTTTTAATATATAGGAATCTTTTAGGTTATAATATTAATTATTTGTAATAGTTACTATATATGGTAACTATTAATATTTAATGTAATAGTTAATATAAACGATAATCATTGGTTGCTCAACTTACTATATAAGATCACTATTACATATAATTTCAATTTTAGATGATGGTAACTATATTAGTTAAAAATAACTAGAAACACTATTATAAACTTTCTATTTTTAGATAATAATATTAACTAATCATATTAGCTCTAATAAATACTAAGTCAAATTATTTAACTTAATAGACTATATATATTAGGATTGTCGAAGATAATAGTTAATATTATTAATTCAATCATCTGTAAAATTAGGGGGTTTTTGTTTTTTTTAAGTGATAAGTGCTGAAATCTGATTTCAGTTCTGAAAATGGCTGAATGATTAAGAGGCGAATGGCCGAATTCGAATTGGATAAGTTGTTTGATTTTCTATCTGAATTCATTATCTGAAACAGTTAAAAAAAATTAAAAAAAAAAACGTAAATGCAATATGAAACAGTAAACAGTTTTAAAAAAAAAATTAACCAAAACCAAATATGAAACAGTGGCTTTCAGAGGCTTTCAGAGGCAATTCAGCAACATTTTAACCACTTAAAATTAAGAGGACTTTAAGAGCCTAACAAGCCTTATTTAAAAAAAAAAACACACACTTATTTCTCTAATCCTCTTAATGAATAAGTGTTAAGAGACAAACAAGGCTTAAAATAAAAAAACAAACGCCCCCTTAGAAGTAACTCATAACAATAATAATCCATTAGTATTATTCAAATTTCAATGTGTACTAAAAAAAATAAGAAAAATTGAATACAATTCTCCTCAATTTATAAGTGTAAACGTTTTCATATAAAATAAACTTTCATTAGCCAAGAAATTACCATGCTACTTTATCAAATAAAAATATAAAAGGAGCAGAATACAAAAAAAAAAAAATTGGCGAACTAGTTTTCAGTGCAAAGCACGGGTTACCCACTAGTACTATCAATAACAACTTTTAGATTTTCATCAGGATACTCAAAAATCTTTTATACAAAAAAAAAAAGAATAATAATAAATAAAGGGCATCCAGTGCTTAAGGCATATGGAAAGGTTATCAACACAAGGGTGAAATGTAGGCCTAAGGAGTATTGAATTTTATGTACATAAAAAAAAATGACTTAAAGGAGTATTGACCTAAAGGAGTATTGAATTTATGTAGAAAATTGAAATAATATTATCCTCCCATCCCATGCAACGTAAAAATAGGTAGATTGAAAAATACAGAACCTAAGAAAATGGAACGAAGAGAGAGACAGAAATTTTAGGTGGGCATAATTTTAGGAGGTGTATGAGGATGGAAATAGGTTCATCCCATTCTTTGTTGAAGCTAATTAGCATGCAGCATACCTTCTCTTCACCTTCTTTGACATTCCTCCCTGCCCTTCTCCTACAGGTCTCTCTCTCTCTCTCTCTCTCTCTCTCTCTCTCTCTCTCTCTCTGCAAACAAGAAAGAAAAACATATCACTTTCATTTTAGCTATTTGAAATTGTCAAGAAAATAAAAATTTACATACCCTTTTGTTTCTTCATGATTAGGTTGATGAAATGCCTTGCTATGTATCGTTATTGAGATTCATATTGTTGAAGATTTATGATTGATTTAACTTTAATCTTTTTTTTTTCAGGGCCAATATTTGGAGGAGCGGCGGGGTTTGCCCCGACAATCTGACGAATCAAGCCATTGAATTGTGATTCAATATGTCTTCATCGTCGTCCGAAGAATCGCCTCCTCCTCCGTCATCAGATTCTTCTTCGTCCTCGCCATCACCACCACCACCATCCTCCTCCTCATCCTCACCACCACCACCGGATAGTTCAAACTCCTCACCGCCACCATCGGATAGTTCAAACTCATCTCCACCACCACCAGAAAAAGATTCAGATTCCTCGAGTTCGGAATCTTCCCCACCCCCACCTTCAAACAATAACGACAACAACAACGATAACAATAGCAACAACAGCAATAACAACAACAACAACAACAACAACAACGGCAATAACAACAACAACAATAACAACGATAACAATAACAACGATAACAATAACAACAATGGAAACAACAACAACAGCAATGGAAACAACAACAACAGCAAGTCCCCATCCTCTGGCTCATCAAATGGTGGTCCACCTCCACCTCCTCCTCCACCCCCACCCCCACCACCACCACCTCCAGGCCATTACGGATCACTCCCTCCCCCTCGCCGATCGCCGCCATCATCGAGTTCTTCCAGAAACAGTGATTCAAGCAATGAGACCGCCATCATAGCAGGAGCGGCCGCAGGGGCGGCACTATTGCTCATTTTAATGATAGTCTGCCTGGTGTCCTGCCTTAAAAAGAAGAAGAGAAGGCCACATGATCATATGAACTACTATAGAGATGATTCTCATGGTAGAAAAAGTAAGAAAATCTTGTAGCTTTCTAACTGTAAATGTTTTTGTTCATACTTCTTCGTCTTCTCAAAGCATGGCATTTCCTGTTTAATACCATTTCACTGAGTGCCTCCCAATGTAGCTCCCCACATAGGCTTATCTTAGTTTTTCTTCACATGCTAAGTTTTAAGGCCTACAGTTTTCCAATTGATTACTGAAACACATATGCTCTTAGCTCATCAATGGATATGAGAATTAGGGTATACATAATTCACATAACAAAAAAAAAAAATTCAAGCAAGGACCCTGCTCAGCTTATTCTGTTATGTCGAAAGGAGACGATAACATAGAAAATTTATGACCAAAATTATCATATATATTTAGTGTTTCTGAAGGTATCTTGGCAGTTGCTTAGAAAATTCATTAGTTAATACTCCCTCCGTCCCAAAATGAATGTCCAAAAAAAAAAAATTCAAATTTGCACTTGATCAAGAGCAATTTTGAAAAAAAAAAAATGAACATTCATTTTGGGACGGAGGTAGGAATTTGTATGAACTTTGAATATAATCTTGGATCATCAATATATATATATATCATGGTGTACATGAGATGCCTAATAGGCAGAACAAAAGACCAGGCAGTAATATATGGTATATTAATGTTGTGATTTGATTAATACAGGTAATGGATACTATAGTAGTGGCCCACATCAGGCGCCTTGGACCCACCAACCACAACACTCGGATTTCCATCTCAAGATGCCTCCAGCACCTCATAGTGCAGCAGTCAGCTCCGAATACGGATGGGCAGCCGCACCACCGCCTCCCCCACCACCTATGTCAAGCAGTGGTGAGATGAGTTCGGCTGCTTTCTCTGGTCCCCACCAACCACCATTGCCACCTCCCCACCCAGGCCTAGCTCTTGGCTTTAACCAAAGCACTTTTACTTATGAGGACCTAGCCGCCGCAACTGGAGGATTCGCCAAGTCTAATCTTTTAGGGCAGGGTGGATTTGGTTATGTTCACAAGGGAGTTTTGCCTAATGGAAAAGAGATAGCAGTGAAGAGCCTTAAATCTGGTAGTGGACAAGGGGAAAGGGAATTTCAGGCTGAGGTTGATATTATTAGCCGTGTCCATCATCGCCATCTTGTATCTCTTGTTGGATACTGTATCACGGGGAGCCAAAGGATGCTGGTTTATGAATTTGTTCCAAATAACAGCCTCGAACACCACCTTTATAGTATGTTTCAATCAATTATAATTTCAATATTCATGCATTTTCATGTAATCTGAATATCATTTCTGATCGTATACCAATGCAGATAAGAGTGTACCAGCTATGGATTGCTCAACAAGATTGCAAATTGCATTGGGGTCAGCCAAAGGATTTGCCTACCTTCATGAAGATTGTAAGTCTCTCTCTCTCTCTCTCTCTCTCTCTCTCTCTCTCTCTCTCTGTGTGTGTGTCTCTCTCTCTCCTCCCTCACTCATGTACCCTCTTCTAATCTGATTGCCTTTTATGTAGGTCACCCTCGCATTATACACAGAGACATCAAGGCTGCAAATATACTGCTTGACAATCAATATGAGGCCAAGGTACCTATCCTTCTCCAATATTTCTACCTATTATTGCATGAAAGATTCTTTCCCTGCATCAAATTTCATTTCCGTGTTATAATGAGGCATGTTACATCTTACAAACTAGAAACTCAAAACTTAATTACTGCTCCCATTGTAGTTTTCTAGACTAATATCCACATTAGATGGCGATGCATTGATAAATCTTCTTATTGGTTGAACAGGTGGCTGATTTCGGATTGGCCAAGCTCTCTTCAGACAACTATACTCACGTGTCAACACGTATTATGGGCACATTCGGGTATGTAAGAACTGTGACATTCTAATTACATAAAAGATCTCGGAGACTCTTCAATTTTTCAATTTCACATTCTAGGCTTTAAATTTTTTGATCTCTTGCACTAATCAAAATGTAAAATAGAAGATCCTCGTTATTTGATCACAATATTGTCTGCACCAAAATTTCTCTCATCCTGATTTAACAAGCTAGATGTCCAGTTAACAAAATCACAGAGAAACAAAAAAGAGATTGAATTCAGCATGATTATAATCAAAATAAAATTAACATGCATATGTGAATGCAGCTACTTGGCACCTGAGTATGCATCCAGTGGAAAGCTGACTGACAAATCTGATGTGTATTCCTATGGAGTTGTGCTCTTGGAACTGATCACTGGAAAACGCCCTGTTGATGTACACAGTGACGAAGATAGCTTAGTTGACTGGGTAAAGTAACATTTCTTAGTGATATAAAATTAATACTCTCTTCCAAAATGATCTTCCTACATCTTTTTATTGTTGATATGAAGGTACTTTGAGCAAAATTTTAGACTTATTTAATTATCCAAATGAACATCTAAAAATTGTTATTGGTAGTGCTTATAATGGTGTATCAATAACAAGTTTTAAATTTTCATTACAATAATTAAATTTACATAAAATTATTGTTCAAAATAGCTTCGTATCAACAAAAAAAAAAGTGGAAAGATCATTTTGGGATGGAGTAATACTTTTCCTTCCATATAAACGATACATAATTTCATCAGTGTATATATTGCTTGTAAGTTTTAAATTGTAGACGCTTATCTGTTCTTGGCTTCATGTGCATGCAGGCTAGGCCTTTATTGATGCAAGCATCAGATGGTGGAAGTTTTGAGGAGCTAGTGGACCCACGTTTGGAGGGCAACTACGACCGTGAGGAGATGCATCGCATGGTTGCATGCGCTGCAGCTTGCATAAGGCATTCTGCAAGGAGACGCCCTAAAATGAGCCAGGTACGTGAGCAGTGGCGAGGCTACCTTAATGCCATGGGGGTCATCTGACCCGCTTTAGTTTTGGAGTGTGTCTATTTAAACACTTTCAATTTTTAGTAAATGAATTTATACATTTTGACCCCTCTTAATTTTGAGAAAATTTTGCACTAAATTAATATTTTGACCCCCTTGTATTTTAAATTCAAATATCTCAATTATGCTAGTTATTCCATAAAAAATAAAAATGACCCCCTTTCCGAAAAATCCTAGCTTTGCCACTGTAGGTGAGACCCACTAACATTCACACGATCTAATTATATTCTTCGCTGACATATTAGTTCTCAAGGATGTGACTTTTTGTGTATGGATGTGAAACAGATAGTACGTGCCTTGGAAGGAGATGTGTCGCTGGATGACTTGAATGAGGCAGTAAAGCCGGGGAACAGTGGCATGTTTGGCTCGGGTGGAAGCTCGAGTACGATTCACACTCGTACAACGGTGAGATTAAGAAATACAGGCGGCCGACAGGAATGTCGAGCACAGAATTCACAAGCAGCGAGCACGGTGCCACAGGTGAGTTTGTCCACTCAAGCGGCGAGTCTCACCCCAACAGGAGCCGAATGCACAGCCCTTCTTAAGCTACAAAAGAGTGCCCCTACAGCAACACAGAGACGGATCTCATGACTAGGTGATGCCTGACCTAGTGTAATTGCTGGCAAAACTTGTTTTGGGCATTTTATCAAACAGTTGGCGGTGAATGCAGCAGACTATGCTTGGCTGCATCAATCACCGTGACATTGTTTATTTTACTGAATTGGGAACTCTGAGTCATTGCTGAATTTGTGTATTATTTGATTGTACTTTATCTCTGTCAACAATATGTAGTAAGTGGATTGATAAACAGCTTGATCTTTTATTTGTTTCCTTAAATGGGTAAATTTTTGGGTCATCCAAATTTTGTTTTCTTGACTTGATTTGTCAAAATTTGCTTGATATCATGTTCTTTCTTGAATTGAATACACCAAGATAGCTAGCTGATAATAATAATGTTTGAGTGGAATGAAAGATCAGAAACATGCAAAATAATCACATGTTTAGCTAATAATTGATGATCAATAGACATATGTTTGAAATTCAACTGAAAATCATTGGGGAGAGAGAGGAGAACCTGGTGATTTTGCTGGCTCGGGTGAATTAATCTTTGATGATGCTCGTTTCTGCAAGCTTGATTTAGCATTTGGGGATGGATTCAATTCTTCAAACGTGGGTAACTTCTACGTAGTTATAATCCAGTCTTTTCTGGCATTCAGTACTTACCATGTTCGTAAGAAAGGCAAGGGAAGATATAAGGGCAATGTAGGAGGTCTTCCTTAGGCCAGGAGTATAGGAGGGTTGTCAAACCTCACTTATTGTCTCGGGCATATCCCAGCTTTACCTCCGCAGCCACCGGTAGAAGCCGGTGGGCCGATTGGCCCGAGACATACCTGAAGTTCTGAAAAATCTGGGTATCAAAAAAAAAAGAAGGCAAGGGAAGGGAAGGGAGGGAATTTAATTTTGAGAATCGTTATTTACCCCTCACAATTACTAATACCCCGTAATGCAATTTTAAAAGAAATGTCATCAATTGAAATGTCTCTATTACCCTTCACTCAATGTTGTACCCCGCATTTGGATTTCTTCGATATTACTTACCTATCTTCTAAATATACCCGCAAAATTTATTAAATTTTCATCCCCACTAAACCCTATAAAGTTACCTTTCTTTACCGCCCCCTCTACTCCATCAACTGTAAAAAAAAAAAAAAAAAAAAAAAAGGTTCTCCCTCTTCCTCCCATCAAGTTTACAAAATTCTATATTCAAGTTTACTATATTGCGTTAAAAATCAAGTATATATGGAACAATACCTAATGATCAACCATAATATGGACTTGCAACTACAATATTACAGCTACAATATATAAGTAATATGTGCCGATTATGGCAGATGACTATAAATGGATATTGCTCTAATCCATGAATATCAATGTGAGATCATAATAGACTAAAGGGTAGTAATAACCATTTGAGAGAAACAGCGAAAAGTAAGATACTGCAGCATTAACCGTACCTTGATTGAGAAGTTGGTCCAGTTTGAAAAACTAAATAACTGAATTTTGAATCACAATCATTGTGGTGCATTCTGAACTTGGGTCTTGATCGCTTTATTCCAAATAGATTGTGGGTGTATTTTGATAGTTTATGTGGGTGTTTATTGAGGAATTTAAAATGGTAGAATAGTAATAATGGTGGTTTAGTCTTAATTTTTATAGATAAACTTAGTAGTGCAGAAATACTAAGTAATTGTGTAAGGGCAAATAACAATTCCCTTGATTTTTATTCAAGGTGCTCTCGAGTTATAAAGGAAATAGAAGTAAAAATATAGAATTATATTTGTATCTATATTACAATAGGCAATGAAAAAAACTGTCGATACAAATAAAGGCTGAGATTCATTCTCAGCAATTTGATCTGACGGCTTGAATTAAACCTAAACTACCCACTATCTCTTTCCTTTTACCACTCCCACAACAGTTACTCAACATCTGCTACAGGCCACACCGACAATCACAAACAAACACACACAAAAATGCAGAGGCCAGAGAGTGTTCTAAGAGATGAAATCAATTAAGAATCTTTGTCACCAAACCTTAATTCTAATTGAAAAGTTGACATTTATTCTGTTTATTCATAGTTTTGAATGAATATTTAGAGTTTACTTCCTGCAATATGCATCATCGTAATTCTCGATAATTGAATTTTGTATTCAGTTATCAATATTTTTCCCTCCTCAACTTTAGTGTAACTCCCCACTTTCTCCTCCAAAACAGTGTTTTAATCTCCCACCCTTTTGTGTAAAAAGGAAAAAACCTATTCAGTTTCTCATTATTGGTATCCCTATGGGTAATGATTGCATTGAAGGTAATTTCTTAGGGTCTTTCATACGTTGTAACGGATCTGCAGATTAGTGTTTGGCTTTATTGTTTATAAGTTTTGTTTTGAGTTGTTGTTATGATTGGGTTTATATGGTTGGTGATATTCATCTGTATATGAGTGTGTTAGTGATTGTTAATTCAAAGAGTAAGAAAGGGGTGAGAGAATGAGGTTATACAACAAAGTGGGTTGCTTTTGGTGTGCACATAAATTGTTTGATGAAATTCCTCATCAACAACCCCTCTCTAATTCTCTCCGTCTCAAATTAAATGTTAATTTTGCACAAAGTAAAAGATAGTTTTTTTATTATTATTTTAAAAAGAATTGATATGTGTTCGAAAATAGTGTGTTTTTTAAGGAAATTATGGATTATTTTCTAAAGGGTAATTTTGTCAAATTACTAATTTGTTTATGAGTTTGTGTTCTACTCCATGAGAACAAGAAATCAAGTATTTATTTGTCCAAAATGGTTGTTGGATGAATAAGATATAAATGCTCAAAGTAAGTGTGTTGGAAAGGGAAAAAACTTGAGTTATCCCACATTGCTAAAGAAATG
This sequence comes from Adenophora triphylla var. japonica, assembly GCA_022495995.1. Classification (NCBI taxonomy): domain Eukaryota; kingdom Viridiplantae; phylum Streptophyta; class Magnoliopsida; order Asterales; family Campanulaceae; genus Adenophora; species Adenophora triphylla. Next base: position 73,118 of record JAFEMH010006672.1, on the reverse strand, counting down.
AAGTTATCTCACATTGGTTGAGATATAAATGTCCAAAGTAAAAGGAAAGTGGAGTTATCCCACACTGGAAAGGAATTGAACTTGGTGCTAGTATAAAAACTTGGGCACTAGAGTAGTGTTCAAGATTATGTAGCGTAGAGGCTCTCTCTTGCGTGCAGGGGAGGGTTGCAAATCAAGTTTCCAATTTGGCTTGCGAGGTGCGTACTCGTGCATGTGCGCGTCCTGCGGACACGAATGTAGCACCGAAATTGCCTACGCAGACAAGCCCACCTTTTGATATTTATTTTGATTTTGTAAAACAAAATACAGCCAAGCATTGACTGATATGCTCGGCCGAGCAAGCTGGTGACTCGCCCGAGCAGAGCCTGGATGGACAGAAGGGATAGTTTCTGGACAGGTATGCTCGGTCGAGTACTGGTGGTGACTCGACCGAGCAAGGCCTGGGCAGATTGGCCAAGTTTCTGGACAAGCATGCTCGGCCGAGGCATATGCCTTGCTCGGCCGAGCAGTTCATGAGCAATAATGTTTGTATTGATTTCAAATGTGTAACAGCCAAGGATTAATTGTTAAAACTGAAACCGAAGGATTAATGGGTGTTAATTTTCGGATTAATATCAAAAATTAATAGTGTTAATTTCAGATTAATGATTTATTTTCAGTTTTGATTCCTAAAGGCTATATATTGGAGTTCACAACTAAGAAGAACATGACGACAGAAATACGAAACACTAGAGAAGGCAATCCTCCTCCATCTCGTTTGCTGCATATTGTTCCTCATTCCTTGGCCTCCTTGCATATGCAGTTATCAAGAGGTGATTTTGTCCAAGCATTTTTCAGCTCGTCGAGATATTTAGGTGCAAAGTGCCCCTGATCCGCATGTTCTATCATGGGAGACAGGCTTTCCACCAAACTCAAGCACACTCGGTGAGGGGACGAATATGTCTTAAGGAGACAGTGATTATCATTGGGCTCGTGCAACAACAACTGCTAGATTATTTTTCGTTTGTATTTTCAGTTTAAATTTCTGCTTTATATTAATTTTCTGTAATTTTCCTTCTGCAAGTTTGTAACAATCTTAAGACATACTCCCTAACAGAGGGAGTCGATTACAGATCCTTTTTAAACTGTTTATACTAACTAGTTGTTGTATTTCAGATGGCGACTGATACCAACACCGTGGAGACCTAAATTGGATCCCAAACTGGACCACAAACTGGAAATGGAAGTGGCTCGACTATTCAAATTGTCTATATCCCGACCCCTCATGCTGAAAAGCCTGAGAAGTTTGTTGGCCACGATTTTAAGTTTTATTATGTCTATGTTTTTCCTAATGTAATATATGAATGATAAATTTGATTATCTATTGTTTAAAGTTTTATTACATATTATTTTAATTATACTTAATTCTGAAATCTATTTTAATAGTTTTTTTGGACTATAAAAAACTCATTTAAAATTTTAGTGGACTATAAATAACTCATTTAAAATTTTAGCATCTCAAACAAAGAGAGAGAGTTCAATATAAAAATAAAACTAAATTTTGAGTAATGTTTGTAAAATTAGGAGAGAGGTGGAAAGCTGAAGTGTAATGAAAAGATGCTATTAATATTTTTTGAAGTTAAAATTGATGGTGTGTAAGTTGGAGAAAAAATAAAAATTGAAGCAAATGGTTGCTTCAAATTTTACTATTGGCTTGGAGATGCCCTTAAGAACTATTACACATTTAAAGTTAATCCAATTAGTGGGTAAACCGTGCTCCACACGAAAAACTAATTCGCCAATTTTTTTATATATTGTTTGCTTCTTTATTTAGTAAAGTAGCATAACATTTTATTTTTTTTTTGCAATAATTATATTTTATATGAATCAAAACTGAAAGCGTGAGCTTTTTTAGGAAACAATGTGTTTCCTTATTCGAATCAATATCGCATATTTGGTGATTTGATTTTGGGACTTTCATGGAAAGATTTATATTGTCCTATTGTGAAAAGGATTTTAGTTTAGGAAATAAGTTGTTTCCTATTTCGAATCAAAGAGGAATTTTTGGTAAGTTGATTTTATGCTTTCATGGAAAGATTCATAAGTATCCTACTTTGAAAAGGACTTTGTAAATAGAGTAAATATCTTTTATTATCCTACTTTGAAAAGGACTTTGTAAATAGAGTAAATATCTTTTATTTATGTACATAGTTTTATATTAGGACTAACCTACTAATATTTGATTTCCTTGTGAGTGTGTTTTATGTTTTCATATAGGAAAAGGATTCTCACAAAGGAAGAGGTCGATTGCATGAAGATCTTCTCAATGGTGCACTATATATTCAAGGCATTCAGCACAAAGAGAGGCTACGGTTTTAGAGAGAAAAATACACTTACTTCATAGCATTCGATTGAGTTATGTTTAGGTTGTGAGCTTACATCCGTAACTCACATCTAGGTTTTCATAAAGTTCTCTTGTTTTACTTCTGATTGAATAAGTCCTACTGGGAAAGTGGAGTTGTTCATATCATAGAAGGTGATTAGAACTTGTTTAGTATTTTCATATTTTAGTTTTTCACTTATTTGTTTTTGTAAGAAACAAAAGTTTTTATAGTGAAAGGTTTTTGGGCGTAAGCCTAGTTTGTCCGATCATACATGATCGGTAAGCGTATATAACTCTTGAGTTATTGCATTTAATTTGCTTTTATTTACTTTATTCCGCCGCATTATCCGTGGATGTGTGGACAAATTGTGAGACACATCTCGTACTCACATCCTTTGCCTATTGCGTGATCCAAGTTTCCTAGCTACACGAAACTTTCAATTGGTATCGCAGCCAACTCTCGATATATTACCGAGTGTTGATCCGTAAAGTGTAGTCATTATGGAATACCAAAATCACCAAAACAGCCTCTTGTCTTGGATGGTACGAACTATTCTCTTTGGAAGTCCAAGATGCGAAATTACATCAAAAGTATTGATGAAAGTGGCTTGGATGTGTATCCTTGTTGCATGGCAACCTCCTACTGTGGAGAAGAAGCTCGCGTCGGTGTTGGTGAGTCTATTTTTGAAAGAAAACTCAAGAGCAATGGACTCTTGAAGAAATTCAGCCGCTAATTATAATTCAAAAGCTATGGGTGCTATTTCCGGCCATGTTTCGGGAATATGTACAAACTTATCACTAATGAGAGTGTAGCCAAAGTCGCTTGGGATATTTTGCAAACTCAATGTGAGGGAGCACCAAGTGTAAAGGCTACTAGGCTTAGAATTTTAATGGATAGGTTTCGAGACCCTTCGAATGGAAGAATCGAAGATATCGTTTCCTATGCCGCTAAGATCCATGAAATCTCCAATGAATGCACTAGCCTAGGAGAGTCAATTTCAAATGCTAGATTAGTAAGCAAAATCTTAAGGACTTTGCCCGAAAGGTTTAACATTAAGGTGGCTGTTATTGAAGAAACCAACGACACCAACACAGTAGGTTTAGATAAAATTGTTGGTATTCTAACTGTTTTTGAGCTCAATCTTGAGGCTCAACAAAAGAACAAGGCAATAGGTATTGCCCTTAAAAGTTCTCGGCCCATTCCAAAGGAAATAGCCGACCTTTCCTCCGAAATTAATGAATCTAATCTTGAGGAAGATGATATGGATGTAATCACCAAGAAGTTCAATTCTATTTTGAAAAACAAAAGGAGAAACAAGTTTCCTAAAAGGAACTCTCAGGATTTAGAGAAACAAGAAGATAATCCTGATGAAGGGTTCAAAAAGAAAAGTTTTAATAACAAGAAATCTTCTGATTTTGTGCAATGTAGAGCATGTCGTGGCTTTGGTCACTTTGCTAATGAGTGTGCTAACACACTTAAGAAAAGGGGAATTAGTTACACTGCTGCTTCGAGTGATAGTGAGGATGATGAAGTATTTGCTAACATCTCTACGTTTGAATCTTCCTCTGTCTGTTTTAATGCTTATACTGCAGATACAAATGAAGAGGAATTTTCGAAGTCGATTCGGAGACGGATGTGGATACAGATGTGTACACATCCGAACTCACATCCGAGCAGACCTTTAACTGTTTCACAGTAAAAGGAGATTCTGATAATGAAGATGAAGATAGGGACATTCCCTATGAGGAACTCGTTGCAACCTATAAGGAACTGCATACAGATTGGATGAAAAGATTGGACAAGATTGAGGTACTTGTTAAGGTAAATAAATCTCTTTCTAATAAATTGGCTGCTTGTGAAGATGAAAAAGCTGTTCTTTCAAAGGAAAATGATGCTCAAAAAGATACCATTGCAAGACTTGAAGTCCTTGTGACCAAAAGAGAAGTTGACCTTGAAAAGTTCAAGAATGAATGTGAAAAAGCTGAAAATACTTTTACTAAGCTAAATAAAAGTAAGATGAAAATGGAAGAAGCTTTTTCTGTAGGTCAACGTGACAAAACTGGTTTGGGTTTTGAAAATAATTTTGTAAAGGAGGGATGTGAGGCTTCTACCTCAAAAAGTGTGAAAAAACAAGTTTTTAAAGAAAAAGTCATTCTGAGTGAGAAGAGACCTAGGAAGAGGCATTACATTTGTCATTACTGCCTAGCTCCTGGTCACATTAGGCCCTTCTGTTACAAACTCAAGGCCGATAAAAATCTGGTCACTTCAATCGGCCTCGGATGTGTGAGAAGATGTATGCACATCCTAACACACATCTCTGTCAATCCGAGACCTCTGCAACCCAAAAAGAAAACTGCCAGAAACGGTGGGTGGCCAAACCAATTGCCACCTCGCAATGTTGTTTACTCTTCCCTCAAAAATCTTGTCTCGGCTCTTGGTATTTTGATAGTGGGTGCTCTAGGCACATGACTCGGAAACCAAGCTTCTTCTAGACTATGAAGTGATTAGTGGAGGGAAAGTAAATTTTGGTGGAGGTGCTCAAGGAAAGATTGTTGGGAAAGGAACCCTAGATGTCAAGGGTCTCCCAAAATTGCATAATGTGTACCATGTGGAAGGCTTGAAAGCCAACCTAATAAGCATCAGTCAACTGTGTGATGATGACCTTTATGTGAAGTTTGATAAGAAGATTTGTGAGGTGTTTGACGAGTCTAATACATGTGTCCTCACTGGTCTAAGATCATCTGACAATTGTTACAAGTTTTGTGACAATTTGTCTTGTTTAAGTTTTTCCGATGTCAGATTTGATGATACACTTGATTTTAACCTCAAAACTGCCAAGGATGATGTTTCAGGTTATCAACTGGAGTGGAAATCTGCTGATATAGGTGTTGGAGATACGGAAAGCACTGCAAAGGAAAAACAGGCAGATGTGTGCCCAGATGTGCAGAAGGATGTATCTGCGGATGTGAACACAACCGTTCCCACATCTGAACACACATCCACTCAAAGAACCGAGTGCAAGTCGCTCTTCGATTCGGAAGGAGAAGTTATTTCTGAAAGAAACCATGTTGGGTCTGTTGATAGATCAAATGACATTTTGTTCAGAATTCAGAAAAATCACCCCACTTCTCAAGTGGTTGGTGAAATGCATGATCAAAGGAAAACCAAAAGGAATGAGAAGGTAAATCACAGTTATTTGGATGCTTTATGGAGTCATACATCCTTATACTCCAAGGTATGTTATTACTGCTTTGTGTCTATGATTGTGGGATACATTAACTTAGATTGGGCAGAAATTTTTTATGATAAAAACAATTGTGTTCGATGTTCCTACCTTGATAACATCCTTGATTCCTGGTATAGAAGGAGAAAAAGTTATGTCTCCTTGTTCATAGCTAAGGCTAAATATGTTGCCCTTGGAAGTTTTTGCACTCTGTTATTTTTTCCGAATCAAATGCTAAAAGACTATGGATTAAATAGCAAAATTTTGACTGCTTTTTGTGATAACAAAAGTGCCTTGCACATATCAAAAATCATGTCCAACATTCTAGAACAAAGCACATTGATATTAGACATCATTTCATTAGAGATCTTGTAGAACAAAAACCGTGTGTGTCCGGAATTTGTTGGGACCGAAAATCAATTGGGTCGATATATTTACAAAGGCATTAGTTTTGGAGAGATTTTCCTCCTTGAGGAAGTCTCTTGGTTTGTGTGATATCTAAGGTTGTGAGCACAAATGTGTCTCACATCCTCTAACACATCTCGTATATTAGATTAACAACAAAAAAAAAAAAAAATTCAAAATAAAAATTCAAAAAATATCATGCATTAGCACGAAATTTCTCAGTGTGGTCACTTGTGAGTCTTCATCTTGACATTGTTTTGATCACTTAATTGTGAGTATTTCCTGTCCATGTTATCTTTTGATGACTTGGTATAACCTTCCTAGGTATCTCACAGTGGGTGCAATAAAAGAAAAAAAAATATATGTGAGAAACAAATTTGCTTCACCCTTAGTATGAAGCCATACCATTGTGATCAAGTGATTTTCATAAGAAAACTTGAAGTCAAACTTGACAAGATCATTGGGAAAAAGGGCTATCTTTGGGATCAAGTAAAGTGAAAGCTACTCACAATGTAAAAATCCACAACAAAAAAATTGGTGGATGCATCCTAGAGGCTGTGCAGATTGGATTATTGCTCATTGACTTTTTGTGATCTAAATGTGTCCCTAAATGTGACTCACATCCTATGCCACATCCATAAGCTGAGAATTTTTCCATCACCTGTGTGTTTGCATCATGCTAGGCATATTGCATTTTTTAGGACATATAGGAGCTTTGTAAATATGCTAGTTAATTTATTTTCATTCTTAATTTATTCTTTGATTTAACATGTTTTTGTTTTCCAATATCTCCCATGAAAGAAAAAGATGTGTATCAATCCTTGTTTAAAAAGGAAGGACAATTTTGAAAGGATTCAGTTTTGAAAGGATATGGCTGAAGTATTCTTGTTTCCATAAAACGTTGGCAAAATTTTGGCTTATTCTAATCCCTAATTTTTTCGTGATTTGGTGTGTGGTAATATCAAAGGGTTATAGCCGTTGGTGGATCTTTGTGAATTTTTGGCTGTGTGAGACCTTTTTGGAAAAAGGATTCCTTAATTTAGTTGGAAAGGGGGAGTTGTAGGTTTTATTGTGTGTCTCATCTGTCACATCTCTTTAATCCTTCATTGTGCTTCTTTCCCCTCTGCCCCAATTTTTTTCTCTCTCTCACACACACGCACCATATATTTCTCTCTCTCTCTCTGTCTGTCTAATCAATCTGCAGAATCAATGGAGCTGAAGCTGTGGATGTGCGTCAGGATGTGGCCACATCTTGTCACACATCTGCAGATTCTTTTGATGCAATCGTGAAAGCCTTTGATGCAGAAATTGTTGCAGTTGTTGCCCTCAATGCTCAACTGTTTGCCTCCCAGACACATGCCAAGAATCTTACAGGTTTTTGAAGGTGGATCTCCATAAATGGGTGACTTCACTTTCTAGTCAAAAAGGGGGAGAAGAAGAAAAAGGATGAGAATGATACTGATGTTATCTTTGATGTTGCTGCTGATGTTTCACTTGGGATGCTTTCACTTGGGATGCTTAAACTCAGGGGGAGTTTTAATGTTTGTTCTTACTTGTGAATGATGAATGAAACATCAACAGGTTTGCTTTTAATATTTGTTTTTAATATTTATTAGTTTGCTTTTAATATTCGTTTTAGTTACTTGTTAGTTTTAGTCTTGATCTATAATCCCTAAATACATTTGCTGAATGGTTGCTTTAGTCTACATCTGTTGAACTGCAATTTTTAGTACTAACTTGTTCTATGCAGTTTTTGTGTGGATGTGTTGACACATCTGCACACACATCCATTCAGGGGGAGTTTTCGAATCTGAAAATGTTGGTCATAGTAATCAAATCATAAATCTTTAGTTTTGACCAGAAAGTCCAAAATAGGGGGAGATTGAAAGCGTGAGCTTTTTTAGGAAACAATGTGTTTCCTTATTCGAATCAATATCGCATATTTGGTGATTTGATTTTGGGACTTTCATGGAAAGATTTATATTGTCCTATTGTGAAAAGGGTTTTAGTTTAGGAAATAAGTTGTTTCCTATTTCGAATCAAAGAGGAATTTTTGGTAAGTTGATTTTATGCTTTCATGGAAAGATTCATAAGTATCCTACTTTGAAAAGGACTTTGTAAATAGAGTAAATATCTTTTATTATCCTACTTTGAAAAGGACTTTGTAAATAGAGTAAATATCTTTTATTTATGTACATAGTTTTATATTAGGACTAACCTACTAATATTTGATTTCCTTGTGAGTGTGTTTTATGTTTTCATATAGGAAAAGGATTCTCACAAAGGAAGAGGTCGATTGCATGAAGATCTTCTCAATGGTGCACTATATATTCAAGGCATTCAGCACAAAGAGAGGCTACGGTTTTAGAGAGAAAAATACACTTACTTCATAGCATTCGATTGAGTTATGTTTAGGTTGTGAGCTTACATCCGTAACTCACATCTAGGTTTTCATAAAGTTCTCTTGTTTTACTTCTGATTGAATAAGTCCTACTTGGGAAAGGGGAGTTGTTCATATCATAGAAGGTGATTAGAACTTGTTTAGTATTTTCATATTTTAGTTTTTCACTTATTTGTTTTTGTAAGAAACAAAAGTTTTTATAGTGAAAGGTTTTTGGGCGTAAGCCTAGTTTGCTGATCATACAGATCAGTAAGCGTATATAACTCTTGAGTTATTGCATTTAATTTGCTTTTATTTACTTTATTCCGCTGCATTATCTGTGGATGTGTGGACAGTTGTGAGACACATCTGTACTCACATCCTTTGCCTATTGCGTGATCCAAGTTTCCTAGCTACACGAAACTTTCAAAAACGTTTACACTTATAAGTTTAGGAGAATTTTGTTTAAAATTTTTAAGTTTTTGTTGTAAATAGGTTGTACTTATTATGACAATTGAAATTTAACTAATAAGAATGAATTTTTATTGTTATGAGTTAACTTCTAATTATATAGATGACTGTATTAATACTATTAATTAGCTATTGTCCTTGATAATTAATGATTTTATATTATACACACGCATTATGATTATTAAATTTTATTAACTAAAAATATAAAATCTATAATGTTAATATGTAAGTAAAATATAATATTACTATATCTAAAAAATTCTAGCAATAGTAAACTAATATAATAACCATCATCTTAACTAATACTATTAATAGTAATAATTAACCTACATACTAACAATTATGATGAACTAATACTATTAATAATAATAGTAACATATATAATAACTATTTCAATTAACCAATACTATTAATAATAATAGTTAACATATATTATAACTATTATGATTAATTGATACGAAATACTATTATAGTAACTCTCAGTTTATATTGTTACTATTATCATTAGTTAATACTATTAATAGTAATAGTTAATCTATATAATAACTATTTTATTAACCAACAATATTGGCTAAAAATAAGAATATCAAAAGTCACTTAGATTTTGGGATGGTGATTTTTATAAATGATTGCATTAATAATATTAGCTGCTATTATCTTTGACGATTAATGATTTTATATTATATATGCACATTATGATTAATAATTATTATTAACTAAAAATATAAAAGTCTATAATGCACATCTAATGTGTAAGTAGAATAAAAAATTTACTATGTCTTAGAATTTTTTTTCTAGATATAGTTAATTAATATATTAATCATCATCTTAACTAATACTAATAATCATAATAATTAATCTATATAGTAACTATTATGTTTAACTTATACTATTAATAGTTATTGTTAAATGGTAACTATTATGATTAACTAATACTATTAATAATAATAGTTAATCTATATAATATATGATTAACTAATACTATTAACTATAATAATTAACCTATATAATAACTATTATGATTAACTAATACTATTGATAGTAATAATTAACATATACTATAATCAATTAATACTATTAATAATAATAGTTAACTTATATAGTAACTACTATGATTAAATAATACTATTAATAGTAATAGTTAACATATATAGTGACTATTATGATCAACTATTACTATTAATAATAATTGTTGACTTATATAATATTAAACCATTAGTAGTTAACTATAATAATTAACTATAATTATTAACTATTATAGTAATTATAATATTTACCTATAATAGTTATTTTATATAGTAACTATTACTATTTAACTTACCATTACAAATATTAGTAACTATTATAGTTATCCTATATAGTAACTATTATTATTAGTTAATACTATTAGCTAAGAAAAAGCAATAAAAGTCACTTATAACTTTTTAGGATTTTTAATTAATTTTGTTAGAAAAAATCGCTAAATGATGCAAGTCACGTGTCATTTAACGGAGGATGTTTTTTAACACAAATTCTATCGTTGTTGTTTTAATGCAAATTAAATAAAAATAAATTAACCATATGGTCCCTCAAATGATTTAGAACTTTATAAGATTCCAGAAATATCCTTGTACCTCAAATAAAACCTTACCCCTCCTCCCCCCTCACACACACACTTTCTCTCTCTCTCTCTCTCTCTCTCTCTCTCTCTCTCTATATATATATATATATATATATATATATATATATATCTTTAAGTTTCTCTCTCTACCCCCATCTTCTTCCTCATCTTCCAATCCAACCACCTTCATCATCTCACCCAGCATCACCCCCACCTCCACCCTCCACTCCCCTCTCGTCACTCTAACCCTACCCACAACCGCCGCCTTCCTTGCCCCTCTCCCCCACTTTCTCTCGAATCCACCCTCGCAATATTCATCCCCACCAACATCTGCTTCTCCAGATACTGCCAACTCTACACGATTGCACCCCAAACATTTGGTCATTTTATAAGAAAACAAAGTCTCAGCTATTCCATTTCTCCGAATTCTAAACTCTTTAGGACAATCAGAAGCAGCAACAATGATTGCATACTCAATTATATCAAATATATCAAAATTCGCCCTCCTAAAGTAATCCCTCCACTTATTTAGGCTATTCGATTTCAAGACCACCATGACACCACCCCTTTTCACCCTCAATCGAAATTCAGACAAAACCCCAGATCACAAATCAACTTCAAAACAATACCCAGATAATCAATTTTTGGATTTAAACCAATTTGATTATCTCCAGAAATCAAACAAAAAGTTAGGTAAGAGTCTAACAACAAGTTTTGTTCCCCCTTATCATTTTTTTTTCGACTTTGATCGGTTATCTTTGATTATATCATATAGATGATCAAAACAATAAAAGTTAAGTTACAATCAAATAAGGGTAGATTTTAGAGAAATGGGGGAGAGGGGCAAGGAAAGTGGCGGCGGTGGGTAGGGTTGGGGTGGCGAGAGGGGAATGGAGGGTAGAGGTGGGAGTGATGCTAGGTGAGCTGATGGAGGTGGGTGGATTGGAAGATGAGGAAGAAGATGGGGGTAGAGAGAGAAAGTTAAAGAGATAGAGAGAGAGAGAGAGACAAAGTGTGTGTGTGAGAGAGGGAGGAGGGGTAAGGTTTTGTTTGGATACAAGGGTATTTCTGAAATTTTATAAAGTTATAAATCATTTGAGGGACCATATGGTTAATTTATTTTCATTTAATTTGCATTAAAACAACAACGAAAGAATTTGTGTTAAAAAACATCCTCCGTTAAATGACACGTGACTTGAACATGATCATTTAACGGATTTTTCTAACAAAATTGGCTTAAAATCCTAAAATGTTAACAGAATTTGAACTTTGGACCCTATATTGTAATTAGTGATAGAATGGGGCCCATCTTAGGAACACCCCCTAAACTTTGGGGCTCAAAATGTCATTCGCCCTAAATAAATCTATTTTGGGCAAATTTTGACACTATATGCCCTAAATTGATAAAATTAAAACACTAGATTCCAAATTGATACCTCTCCATGGACATTACACTCTATTTTGTAACCTATCTCATCCCTAGATGAATGTCTAAATTTCATTTAGTGTATATTTTAAAAAGGCTTACTTTTCATACATTTTAATGACAAAAATTCATAAATTTTCTTTTTATTCAATTTCGAAACATTTAGTTTTGCAAATATAAAATGAATAAAGAAAAAAATTACTCCCTCTATCCCGATTTAATGTTCTTACTTTTTTTTGGGTCTTTTCCAGATTAAGGTTATGAGTTGCTTTATTCCTTAATTGGTAAAATATGAACAGTGTTTTGGACAATCTTGTTCTTATAAAGTTCATATATTACAAAATGTCATTACTTACCTATCTATTTTTCATCCACTTGCTTTATGAATGTACAATTATATCCTCCACATATTATTCACTACTAGAAACTGGCCCATTACCGACGAAAAATTCCGTCGGCAAAGCCCAATTTCCGTCGGTAATGTGGAATTACCGACGGACGCGTTCCGTCGGACTCCGTCGGTATATTTTGGTTGGTAATACCAACGGACACTTCCATCGGTAATTTCGGTGGACCGTCCGTCGGTAAACCCAAATAAACCGTCGGAAATGGTCCGTCGGTAAGGATGACTGCCGACCGATCACCGGCGATATTCCCGGAGAGATTACTGACGGGGTCGGTAAATGATGTAGAAATTTCTGATGGTTGTCCGTCAGTAATGCTATTATCGTTTTTTATAACGGATTTATCGACGGAAATTTCCGTCGGTAATTTGCCCACAATTTTAAAAAAAATGTTGATTTTATTTGTAAACCACCTGTAAGGCTGTAACATGTTCAAACAACCTGTTTAATCAATCAAATACCAACATGTTTAAACAAATACAAACATTTTCAAACAAACACCAACCTGTTAAAAAACTACTTAAGTACATGCCAAATAAAATACAAGTTTAACGACCACGACCGCTATTTCTACCGCTACCACCACTTCACCTACTAGTGCCAAGACCACCATCCAAATAGGTATTGACCGACTGATGAGGCAGAGGCATTACCGCTAGTAGGTTGCTATTGTTTGTTGCATGCGCTCCTCAAACTGTCTTTGTGTAACTTCTCGCTCTTTTCGAATTAGTCTTTGGGCAATTTCTCTCTCTTCCCGAAGATGTTCCTCCAACTTGCTCTCCATCTGGCTCTGAAATTGGCGATATGAATCTTCTCGCTCATGGCACTCTAGCTCCACTTGCCTTTGTACCTCTATCTGAACCCGAGCATCGAACGTCTCTTGATCCACATTCTGACTGTCGGAGGAAGAAGAAGAAAAGTATTGCGTAGTATGGCTACGGTATGGCATGTCAAAATACCCAGCACCATGTGTTCCGAATCCAGGCAAGCGATCTCCCTTTGGTTGCTTGTCTTGGAGGACAATGGGTCCAAAGTTTTTCACGAAAGGCGGGCCGCTCGGTGCTCTAGTTCCTTCTTCAATAGCCTCGTCACGAGCACGCCTTTCATACTCTTCCTGAAAAAAAAAACATTATCCAGTATGGTAGAAAACAATATTTCTTTAACTAAATAATTTATAATTTACTAATAGAAAATACTATTAACACTTACATAAAAGGCCTGGTAATAAGGGTTAACCCATTTTGGCCCTGAGCCATCAGAAGCCTCTGCAGTATGCGTAGCAATAAACACAGCAGCTACATCAGCCTCATTTCCTGTTACTTTTTCTTAACATATAAAAAAAATTATAAATTCAAAATTTCATCAAATAATAACAATATATGAATCAAATAGAGTATTGCTTAATTTACAAACGAATAGTAAATTAAGTAAATTTACCATTCGGTGCCAAGTCTCGCTGAAGTTAATAGATCCTCTCGTGTGCACACTCCCCTGCCCCTCTTTTTGAGTTCCTGTTATTCTTTGCTATTTCTGAATTTCTTTGAAATTTCTCACTTGTCCAATATGCTTCCCATTGCTCCCATACACTTGCCGTGAAATTAGCTGCAGGCAAACCATCCTTTTGCCACTTTTTTTCATGTCCCAGACTTTACCAACGTATCGCTTAGCAACTAATTTCTTGAAAGCCTTCTCTATTTGAATCTATGAGAACCCGGGGCATGAATAAGTGTGCTAAAAATAGTAAAAGTAATTAAATAAACAGGGACTAAAATAGTTGTTGCTAATTAATTATTAAGCGTAAATAAGTGTTCAGACTGGATAGACCATTCTAAAGAGTGAGAAATCAATAGAAAAGGAAAGAAAATTGAGTAATTTTACCTGAAACTGGCTATACCAGATACCGTACACATCTTTTGATATTGATTTTGGTGTGGGATAAAATTCCTCAAAAGTATAGCCATTGAAAATATCCCCAAACCATCGAGAAGGGTCTCGACAAGCACCATGTACAAACCTATTAAGATATTAATTAAAAAACAATATATCAATATATATACAAATAAAAAGATAATAGAATCAACGTATAACTTTTAAATGTAACATAGAAATAATATAAATAATGAGTTGACATTTAAATATATGACATTTACAAGTAAATAATACTTACTGGCTACTGGGAGAGATATAAATTTCCATTTTTCCTTCCGCATCATTATTTGCGTCCAAAAGAACCTGTCCGGATGGTTCACTAGTCTCCCTAACAGGAACACTAGAGCTTCCAATACCTGGACTGGTCACATCCTCATCACTATGTCCAGAACCAGTGCCCCTCTCTGATGAAATAATATCAGGCACAAAACTCGCAAACTTCCCTCTCTTTGAACGACTGCCACCTCGACCAGACATATCTAAACTAGAATATAAAATATGTAGACAGAAAATGAATCAAGTAGAACAAAATTTAAATAGTGGCAAGCATTCATTTAGACTACAATAATAAAACGTATACATTATATACAAAACAGTATCTGAATTAAGACTAAACTAAGTCATTCACTATCAATCTTGATCAGTATCACTACAAAATTAAATTTTGTTTTCACTAGTTTCCTCGTCGTCGTCTTCTTCCCTATCTTCATCATCGGACCCAGATACATACCCTTCTCCTTCCTCTTCCTCATCCTCATCCTACACATCGGCATACTCGATTTCATTGAAAGTGACTTCCTCCCCTAGTGGAGGGGTATTTTCGGCCATTAATGCTTCATCCTCGACATCATCATTCAAGGAAATAATCGGAGGTATAGGCATTTCCTCTTCCTGATAACAATCATTTAATGATGAATCAATATTTGAAGTAAAAGTTTTTGCACGCAATGGTATATCAAAAGTGCTTCTTGCTTTGGTTTCCATACGGCCCACCATCCGCTAGACTCTCTTCGTCGACGGGGGTAGGGGTCATATACACCTGTTGTGCTTGAGATGCAAGAATGAACACATCATCACCATTATGTCTAGAAGAATGCGTTAAGTCAACGAGGTCAAAAGTGCCATGTTTGACAATGTCTCGCTCAGCGTCCCGCCACTCACAATTGAAAAGAACTACAAAATTTCCAAATAAGTACTCCAATTCAATAACTGCTTTCAATACACCATAATAATCGAGATTTCCTTTTAGATTGACCCCGCTATTCCAAGTTGATTTCATTTTGCCATATTATTCGGTGTGGAATACGTAACCATTGACAAAATATCCCTTATATACATTCACTTTTAAGAGCGGACCGTGTGCTAATACTTCTAATCTCGCAGCTTTTGCATCTCCACGGTTGTTCGAAATTTAAATAAAAACACATAGATAGTAAAAAGCTCATACTTCAAATTCTATTAAAGCTCGTATGATCGTAAGTATGTTGGCTCATATTTGTATCAGCCTTGATAGTTAGAAGCTTAGTCACAGACTCTAACACTGTAGCCTTTGCACCAGGATGAATTTTATTATTTGTAGAGTCCATCAAATTCATAAACTTCTTTGCAATAGGGTTTGGTGCCTTTGTTGGATTAGGGTTCCAATCAAACTCTGGGCAGCCGCATTTCGAACCATATCATCCAAACCCACAGACGACTCCTCTTCATCGACCAAATGTTCAGGTTCCCTTGGCGGACCACGTAATACAGTAGGACAATTACGAACACCTGTTCCAACTACATAACGTTCCCCGTGCGCTACCCATACCTTGTAACCATCAACAAACCCTACCTCCATAAGATGTTTCTTTACAAATCCAACACTCAGAAATTTTCTATTCTTACACTTTTTATAAGGATACCTAATCTTATCATCACGCATGCACTGGGGATGCGCTCTGGAAAACTCCACTAAATGTTCTAAACCTTCTAAGAATTGAGGTCGGACGCCCATTCTATCGGGATTCCTATGATTATCCATCCAACTAAGATCTTCTCCAGACATAATTAACTCCTACATTTCATAATATATTAACAGTTTAGAAGTAATTAACACATTACCATTCCCTAAATTTGAATTACAAACTTAAAAGCAGCAAGGCATTTCATTTAGGTTTATAATTGGGGTTGACTTCCATCCCATCCCGAAATGCACGATTATATGAATTGAAAATATAACTTTGTCTACTCGCTTTATAATCAAAAATCAAGAAATTTCGGCAGCATAACCCCATGGTCTCCAAGTTCACGACGTAGACTAGGTCAATCAAACACTATCGATTAGAATCAACAGTATGTAATCAACCATGTCTAGTATACACTCAGAGAACAATAAGAATGCAACCGAAATATCTCAACTATCGACTATTCAAGCAATTTTAATAGACAAAGATGATATTTACAATATCATATAATCGTGCATTTCAAGACTGTTCAAACGGACAATTTAAGAATTGATGACTACATGTTAACCTCAACATGATAAGTTAAAGATTCTTAAACGGGTTTCTAAGCTTTTGTGTTTCAACCGTCACAACGTTACGTCGTAACATGACTTTTTATTCATTATCGTAAAATGCATAATTTTACAATAATGAATTAACACACACACATAAATCACATTTTTTAAATTATTAATATTTTGAATAATTTTAAATATTAATATTTAATTATTTGTTGTAAAATATATAATTTTACAATGATGAATTAACATTTATACACATCTGCTTTTTTAAATAGTTAACATTTAAATAATAAATTTATTTTTATTTCTTGAGACCTTTAACTTTTTTAATTGATCCGTGTCTTACAACAGTATTACGGAAATCATTCTTGTTGATATTATAAACCTGAGGTTGAGAATGTGGCCTAGTAGGGTTACTAAAATTTGGTTGACGCAATGGACTTTTTCTGATGTTTTTCCCTTGTGGACTCTCATAAGAAATACTTGTACACAAACCCTAAACTCGTAGATCAATTCAAACCTAAATATATGGGATTATAATAAGTCTCCTACCAAATCTTTTCTAGCTACCTAATTAACATATATCAACTAAGGAAAGATATGAACAAATAAGTAGGAGAAAAAATGTGAAGATTCGTGAACATATATCAACAATAAGTAGGAAAGATATGTACCAAATCTCGACAAATAAGCGGCAGATGACCCAAAAAGAATTGTATTCACTCCTGTTTGACAGACATAAAGAAATTGAATATACATTAAACAATGATGAAGTCTTCCAAGTACTAAAATGACAGTGCAACAGTAAGAGACATCCTTTCTCACTTAAAGAATTAATCAATCTAATCACATCGAACCAAACCTAAACCCCAAGCACCACTAAGACTAAATAATCACTAGCAAACATAAACAATCATCAATCTAATTTGCCAATAAACTCAAAGCTCCAGTCCAATCACTGTATGATACCAGAAACCAAACAAATTCAACTAAATATTCACAGGTAGCTTTATAATTTGAATAATTAACCACTCCAATAAAACAATTAACCACCCCTATAAAAGAGCACATATAAACATTGACACACATCAAAACTCAACAAACCCATCAACCTTCCCACAGAGAATATCTTACACAATAACAACTATAAAATGAAAGCCTAAAAGAGAAAGAAAAGGAATATCCTGCAGGCAAGCTTCTTGCGCTCGCCTCAATATTGGGCTGCATGAGAGAGAGAGAGAGAGAGAGAGAGAGAGAGAGATTACTAACCTGTGTGACGGCGACGGCGAAACAGCGACGAAGAGAGAACGAAACTAGTTGGAAACGGTGACGGCGTCTGAGTGTCACGGTGGACCGACGTGGAGAGAGATATGGGCAATTTTGATTTTTAAGCGTAACTAGTTGAAAAGGTGGTAGGGTTTAATTTATAGATCTTCCTATCGACAGATCACTCTGTCGGTATTACCGACGAAATTTTAAGCATTACCGACAGACTCAAACGAAAATTTTTAAAAAAAAAATCCCGGCAAATGAAATTAATATTCCGTTGGTAATTGATGTTTGTCCGTCGGTAAACTTTCGCCGTTAATGAAGCTGTTTCTAGTAGTGATCATTCTAGATCCAATTTTACATTGATTTCTTAATAAGCGTGCAAAGTCAAACTAAAAACATTAAGCTGGAATAGAGAAAGTAGTAAATAAATATTTAGTGATTTTTATTTTATTTCACAAAAAAAGACATTTATTTAATCATTTAAGGACAAAAATTATAAAAGTATGTTGCATTTTTTTTAGGGAAAAATCATAAAATAGGGCATCAAATGCATTTTATCCCGCCGATTTGGTAATTTTGACGATTTTCGTTAGCACACTAAATTAAGTAACACGTGTCTTGCACAAATTAACGTGTCTTGCACATGATGGTTTTTGCACATGATAGAAAAAACGATTAATTTGAAACACATTTTCCCTAATGTTTTCTAGATTTTCATAGAAGTTCATCCCATGTTTTTTTTGGGGTTCCTGATTAAGTTTCTTTAAATATTGATAATTATTTTTAGGGGTATTCATCAAAAACTATTTGTGAAAAATAGATATTACAAAAAAAAAAAAAACCCCACACAAGTTGGATATTACAAAAAACTTCTCGAATATTATAAAAAACAATTGTTAATTATATTTTTAGAAATTTTTTAATAATTTTTTTATTTTTAATTATCTGCCAAATAACTGATAATGTATATCAATTGTTTAATAAAAAAACTAAGCACAAAATACTAAACTGATAAATAATATATCAGTTGTTTGATCAATTATCAGTTATAAATAACTGATAATTTCATCTATCAGTTATTTTAACCGAAAACGCAAAAAAAAAAAATTAAGAAAAAAAGAAAAGTAGTTTTTTGCAATATTACAACTTACATGTTTTTTTTTTTGGTAAATAGCATATTTTTGAGGTAGCTTTGGTTAAAAAATCCTTATTTTTATTTGAAAAATAATTATCTAGTTATTGTGTATAAAATGTAATACATTAACTTAATGTATAAATTTGATTTACTATTTTTTATAAATAATATTTTTTTATTTTTTATTAAACTTTCATAATTTAATATTTGAAAAATAATTTTTCTTTTGAAAGTGAAAATAAATTTAATTTAACAACCCTTTAAATTCAATAATTTTTATTAAGCCTGATGACGTAGGAAATGATCCAACTCAGCCTTAGTCCAGAAATAGGTTGATCTCCGGCTGCTAGGACCTGAAACCATGAACAAATGACTTGCCGGGGTGGCCTCTGGCTAAGACCCTCCGGCGTGATGATGAGATGTCGAGTTATAAATAAATATCAACCGAATGGAAATGACGTAATTTCAAAATAGCCAAGAAGACATTACCTTTTTACGTTGGATGTAGTCTGGTATATATAGGAGCTCCATAGGATAATAAGGAATCCTTGAATCATGGAGGTAATGTAGTCGTAACGGTCTCCTTGATTGTAGGAGACAGTTATAGATTGAGTCGTAGATATATGCACGTTTCTGTAGGTTGAGGTCGCCTGAATATTCGAGGTCGACCTGACTTCGTGTCTTAGCCGGGCAGAGATTGTACAAGTAGATGATCGTATGTTGGACAAAGCTAGGCCGGGACCAAGGATGGTCGGACAATGAGCTAAGTTGACTGATCCGTAACGTTGGGCCGCTGGGGCCGTAACAATTGAGTTGACCCATTTAGTAACAGTGTCTTTGTGATGCCTGAAATGTTAGGCTTCATACGTTGGACCTGACCCGTCACTAAGGGGGCGTTTGGTTCGGTGGAAAAAAGTGAAGGAATGGAATGGTCAATGGAATTGAATTCCTTAAGGAATTGGAATGGAAAAAAACTGGTCAAACCCCTCCGTTTGGTTGGCACGGAATGGAATGAAATTGTCATTCAATTTCTTGGCAAATCATGTTTGATTTGAAAATACAAATTATAGGAATGGAATGAAAGCATATAAAATGACCAATTTACCCTTTTTTTTAAAAAATATTTTTTTGGGGGTGGGGGGTAGGTAGGGGTATACAAAATGAGTAAAAAATATATTTTTTTCGTGGGGAGTGGGGGTGGGTGGGGGTAGGGCGGTGTGAGTGGATGGGGGGGGGGTGGCGGAAAAAAAAAAAAAAAATTCGTGGGGGTGGGGTGGGGGTGGGGGTAGGGCGTTGGAGGGGGGGTAGGCGAAAAAAAAAAAATGCATGGGGGTGGGGGTGGGGGTAGGGGCGGAGTGGAGGGGAGTAGGCGTAAAATAAAAAATAAAAAAAAATTGTGGGGGTGGGGGGGTGGGGTAGGGCAGGGGCTGATTAGGGGTGGGTAGGGGGTAGTGGTGGTTTGGGTTTGGGGGTATTTTGGTCAAAAAAAAATTTTTTTTTCATTCCCTAAGGAATTCATCATTCCTTCCATATATGGAAGGAATGAAAATCTATTTCAAGGAATGAAAATTCATTCCGTAGGGAATGAAAAATTTTTCATTCCTACGAACCAAACGAGACGAAGGAATGAAGTCAACGGAATTGACCATTCCATTCCGCCCCGGAATGGCCAATTCCGGCGAACCAAACACCCCCTAAGAGATGACCTACAAGAAGGTAAAGGGTATAATAGTAATAATGGGGGTGTAGTTTTAATTTTTAGAAGTAAACTTGGTAATGCGGGGGTATTAAGTAAACTTGCGGGGTTGAATAACAATTCTCTTTTTTTTTTTTTTTAATGGGCACACAAACTTGCCCCACCCCACACCCCGTTAAACAGAAATTAATTTTATTGCTAAAAGTAATTATTCATATTATGTGCACAATTTTATTCCTAAAGTAAATTACTCTTATTATGTGCACTATGCAGCAATCTATTTTTTTTTAATCAAACTATGCAACCATCTTCAATAACACATAAAATACTCTGGTCTAGCCAAAACTATACTTGGCTCAATTATCCCAAATCAACAAATTGAACATTTGAATTTGCCTTGTTTAAGCATGAAACATATGAAAAAATAATTAAATTAAGCTGGAACTTTATCGGTGAAGGCCCTTTGACATGAAAATCAATATTTTAAGAGTAAGAAAGGAATAAGGAAAATCACCAAAATTTGTATTCTATTTTTAGGAATGCGACATTCATTTTGAACCAACCAAAATGGAAAGCATGATATTTATTTCGGGACAAAGGAAGTATTCCTTTAATTTAAAGGTTTTTCTTCTTTTCCTTCTTTTTTGTTTGACATATTTTCTCAGTTGCAATTTTATGTTTTGGATTTTTTATAAAATCAAATTTTTCTTCCTACAGTTGTTCGGTTCGGCACTATTGTATTCTTATGTGCAGTTAAGTAATGTGCTAGAACATGATAGTTGACAAAGGTGGAGTTTACTATGTTAAAAATTAACTTTCAATTGGGAAAAGTTTTGTTAATAAGTAGGTAGTACCATTTTCTATTCATGGGTTTTGATGTATATAGGGTTTTACTTATTGGAGTTGAGCTGTTAATAAAATTTGGCAAGGAATGCGTGTAGCTAATTTGAAAATTGATCTCCATATTTTTAGTTTGCTTAATTAACATTGAAGAGTTTTGCTTGATAAATGAACTAACATACTTATTAACGTAATAGGTGGGTTAGGGTTGTTATACGAAAAGGATAGTATAATTACGATATAGTAGTGAGGGTGTTTGACGAGAAAGGAAAGAAGAACATGGGTGGGTGGGATGGTGGGAGTTACCGGAGGAAGACTATTTAATTTTTCTTTTTTCATTACTCCCTCCGTCCCAGCAGAAGTGTCACTTTTTATTCAAAATGGCGTCCCGTTTGAAGCGTCGTCTTTCCTAAAAAGGAAATGTTTTATTAATATTCTATTACACCCACTCACTATTCTCTCCACTCATTCTCTCTCCTAAAACACTATTACACTCACAACACTTTTTAAATTCACTATTTCCTCCACTAATTCTCTCTCCTATTTTCAAATTACACTCACAACATTTTTTCTTCCCACTTTTTTTTCTTAATTTGCGTGCCATCCCTAAAAGGATGACACTCTTGCTGGGACGGAGGGAGTATTTACTTTATTTAGTTGTTTTCCATTGTTAATAAAATTTAACAAAACATAACTAAGGGTTACTCATACGAGGTTACATGTCTAAGTTTTGTAATATTTTTAATCAATGAAATTTTGGACGGATTCATGCAATTTCAAAATTGAATATAGTAAAAAAAATGATTGAGTGCATACTCCGATTAGATGGAGAATAAAATTGGTCATCCCGTCACCGAATACTAGCATTACTTACTGAAACCCGTTTAGGTCCTATACTTTGCAAAAACTAGCACGAATATTTCGATCAAAGAAGAGGAAAATTGAAAAGTTGAAAAAAAAAATGTATGCAAAAACTAGCACGAATATTTCGATTAAAGAAGAGGAAAACTGAAAAGTTGAATAAAAAAATGTATAGGCGTCACTCCGTGCCTTTGACACGGGGTTTATTACTAGTCTATATTAAAATAGGGAATAGAAAAACTGTCAATACAAAGAGAGGTCAGGATTGACTCTCATAACAATTGATCCAACGATTAGATTTAGAGGCCAAGATTGTCCCATAACTACCGCTACGATACACAACCATTTAATAGTTTGTTTTCCTCATTTCTACGGTTCGTTGGATTATTGTTAATCATTTTGATCCTACGATCACCATTTGTTAGGAGGTTTCTATTGTTTTAAGTTGGATTATCGTTAACCGTTTTGATCATACAGTCATCATTCGTTAGAAGGTTTCTATTGTTTTTACTATCAGAAAAACAAGTTTTAGTGGCGGAAATTTCCGCCGCTAAAGCAAAAATTTCGTCGCTAAAGTCAATCACTGACGGAAAAATTTTGTCGGTGGTCCGCCACTGTCAACCCGCTGCAATGGTCCGACGGACCAAATTCCGTCGGTATACACCGACGGAATTAATATTCCGTCAGTGATCTTTTAAAATAGCGGCGGAAATTTCCGTCGCTGAATTAATTTAATTTAATTAAATTTTTATTTCAGCGACGGAATATTCAGTCAGTGAAAAAAAAATTAATTAAAATGAAATTCAACGGTGGAAATTTCCGTCGCTGAGATAATTTAATTTAATTAATTTTTAATTTCACCAGCGGAATATTCCGTCGCTGAAATAAAAATTTAATTTAATTAAATTAATTCAGCGACGAAAATTTCCGCCGCTATTTTAATTTAATTTAAATAAATTTTTAAATCAGCGACGAAATATTTCGCCGGTGAAAATAAAAATTAAATTAAATTAAAATTTAATTAAATTAAAATAAATTGACACAGCGACGGAAATTTTCGTCGCTGATAATGCAATAAAATAAAAAAATTAAATATCAATTAACCATTTTTTTTGTACCTGATATAACAATTCAATTGATAAAACTAAAATTATAAATCTAAAAATCAAATATCACCGTACCAAATCGGGGGGGCTGGGGCTCCCGCGGGTACCAAATCGGTGGGAAGGCGGGGCGGGGACATCCCAGCACCCAAAATGTTATTACAAACAAATATCACAAATGTTACTACAAAAAAGTATAAAATAGTATGAAATCAACTCGAGGGGAATTGGGGAGGCTGGAAATTATTACTCCCGCCGCCGCAGATTCTCGCATCCGGGGCCATCAACATCGTAAATTTCCGATCATTCTCCGCCTGACGCCGATCATTCTCCGCCTGCATCTGCGTCTGAGCCTCCAAAGCCTCCAAAAGCTTTTCCCTAGCCTTTGCAGCCACGCGTCTCTCCTCAGCCACCTCAGCCTCTAGAGTGTCGATCCTCGAAGCATTTTACCGAGTATCGGGCGTGAAAACATTTGGCCGACGGCCAGTCGACGTCGATGGGCATTGCAGCCCGTGATCCCCCATCCCTAACACTCGGTCTCCTCTCTTTGGATGTCCATCCGAGGTGATTGAGCGCCAAACTTCAGGCACGAAAGGAACGGGCTGGCCGGGAGGAGTACCTTCGGGAACAACGGCGGCTTAATATGTACTCTGTCAAAATATAAAACAAACAAATATAATCATATACACAATGTACATAAATAAATTTACATATTCAAAATCAAGTCATTTAATGATAGTTTACTTACAAAGGCCAATGCAGAGCGATCGTCAACCCATTACGGAGGTTGATCGGGCGATGTAGGAGGTCGAACATGGGTGATAACGAAAACATACAAAAAACTGACATCCAGGCCATGTTTCTTTTCCTATAAAAAAGAAGCAAGATTATTATTTTGAAATGGTATAAATGCAACATTTAGCTTCCCATATTATCCTTGTAATAAAAAAATGTTCTCTTTAATCACTAAAGTTGTGAGTATAACTTTCATTAGGATTTAGGGGTAATCTTAGAAAAGAAAACATACACTACATTTACACTAAAACCATGGGTTTCATAGCATCAACATGGCTCCCAGCTAACAAGTACATAAACTGATTTAAAAGCATGCATACACTACATTTAAACTAACACCCCATGTATTTCTTATCATTTGCACTAACACCCACCAACAACGTGCATACAACCATCCTGTTTGGTTTCAAAGTCAATTAAACTAAAATCATGGATTTCATAGCATCAAAATGGCTCCCCAGCTAACATACGTATATAAACTGATTTCAAAGCATGCATACACTACATTTAAACTAACATACATACCATACGGTAGTGATGCTCGCCGACTGGTATCGTCCCCATCGTATGCTTTGTCGCCGACCCCGAGGAGCCTGCTCTATTTGCCCGAGCTCGCTGGGCGATAGCTATCGCCCATCCGACGACCTCAATGTTCGCAAAGCTACGAAACACCTCCCTCGGTCATCCAAGGACGTGTCAAGGGTCCGTAATCCCGCCGCCACCGCAGAATATAAAATTTAGACTTCGTGGTACCTATAAAAATATGAATATCTCGTAAACATATAATGATAACATTATAAAATTAAAAGAGTATAATCATTGTTAATTAAACTAATTAAGGATAGATAAATATGTTACCAATATGATCCTGAAATAACTTCGAACACTGTTTCTTGAAAACAAATTTAATCGACGCCTCGTCGATATCCGGTGTCCATTTAAATTTCAACTACAACATATAATGATAACATTACAAAACTAAAAGAGTATAATCATTATTAATTGTAACATTTTAATAACAAACTAACATTTAAGTTTTAAATAAAAACCATTAACACATTACCTTAAACTCCTTCCAAGCATTCTCCTTCTCCTCCAGTGGCAATGATTTTCGGTTGGGTCAAAACTCTTGCATGACCCGAGACCGCCAATACTGCTCAATCTTTGTCGCGGGGGTAGGGTATGCACCTATAAACCTGCCAAGTATATTTATACAATAACATTTTAACTTAAATAATGAATTATATATAAAACAAAAAGGAACCAACTTATATCAAATTAATGGAGAGTTACTTACTGTACATAATGTGGCGATATCCGAAGAAACGTTCTCCCCTCAGAATCGACAGGAGTAGGACTATGAATAGTATCGGCCCCAGAGGAGGAGCTGGTACTAATAAGTGTAGGGTCGACATCATCAGTACCGGTAGCACCTGTATCGGATCGGGACGGTTGCATCCCAGTAATAGATGCGTACACGGGGCGTGTATTTCTGCCCGCTCTACTAGAACTCATATCTAAATACACTAAAAATATTAAAATGTGCAACTTTAACAATAGAAAACAATATATTCACAATACATATAGCTCATTGAGATTAAATGTTCAAGAAAAAACAAAAATTAACACGATTAACACGATGGATTGGATTAAAAATTAAATTGAATTGAATTGAAATAATATGTGCGAGAAATCTTCCTCGTCCTCGTGACCTATGAGTCGACAACTTAATTGATACTCTCCGGGTAATCGTTTTTCATGAATCGGAGACCAATGTCTGATTATGCTATAATCGGAGACTAGTCTCCTATTTATGGAAATCGATTACCCAAAGAGTATCAATTAAGCTGTCGACTCATAGGTCACGAGGAAGAGGTACGTTTCTCGCTCTCATTATTTCAATTCAATTCAAGTTTAATCCAATTCATCGGGTTATTTTTTTGACATAGCACACTTACTAAATAAACTAAAACAATCGTTGACAAATTTTAATAATCTAAAGCATTCACAATACATATAAAACTTTAAAGTTCTAATAATCTAAAGCATTCACAATACATATAAAACTTTAAACTATTATTAATCTTCGTCCCCATCATCATCAATGGACTTTGAATTACTATAAAACTCAAGTTCTTCATCTTCGTCTTCGGACTCTGATAAATCAAACTCTGGTTCGACGTCCTCTTCCTCTGATTCATCAATTTCAATGTACGCGAGATGACCTGAACGAGGCGGAGGAGGTGGCAAATTCACTGGTAAGAAATCCTCCTCGGGTTCATCAACATTTTGAGGAATATGAGTGACATCATCTAATGGATGATTAGCTGATGAAACGTCAGGTGGCACTGGCATTTCATCCTCTTGATAGGGTGTTTCTAATGACGACTCAGTAGTGGTCGACGAGGGTAGGTTGTCAATTATGCTCCTATCCTTGGTCTTCCGCATGCCCCACCATCCGTCTGCCGCCGACGAGGGTAGGGAGTCATGTATACCTGTTGTGCTTGAGATGCTAAGATGAAGACGTCGTCGCCATTATGTATACCTTAAATCGGGACGGAATGAGTACAAGTTTTCTTAATGTAAAATTTGATCTCTGCACACTTTATTTTGTACGCAAAATAAAACAAAAAAAAAGATTAATCTCCAGTTGGAATAATCTTCAAGAGATTGTAATTTCACCTAGGATGCAAAACAAATAAAAAGATAAAAAAATCTAAAAGCTACTCTGATACATATACAGACACCGAGAGAATGGTATATCAATTGAACCAACCAACAAAGGCCACATTTCACTTACAAATAAAGGAAAGATCAAGAGCAAATTAAAAGCAAAAGACATAAATTTTGAGACTGAGTACTATTATTATCACAAACTGAAAACATTGAACACACAGAGAGAACAAAAATTGACAATAACAAACAACATTCAACAGATCAATATATAGAAAAGAAATCACATTCACAACAAATTAACACCCTGTCCTCGAATTAGAACTACGTATTTGAAAGAAATCGAAACATTAACAAGTACCTTGATTAGAGCAAGAGAGAGAAACAATGGTGGAAGCTGGGGCTGTGAGGACGCCGGTGTGCGAGTGAGACGGCAGCCAGCCAGCCGAGACGGAGACTGAGACGGTGGAGAGGCGGACACAAGCTTCGTGGGGCGTGTGGAGAGGGCAGACGGCGACCGTGTACATGACCGTGAGGGAAGAGAGAGAGAGAGAGAGACGAGAGATCGCCTGAAGAGAGAGAAAAATTAGGGCGTAAACGATTTTGGGGAGGGAAGATTTATATTTATATTTAACCTCAGCGACGGAATTATTCCGCTGCTAAATATTAATTCTACCGACGGAATTTTAATTCCGCCGCTAGAATTAATATTTAGCGGCGGAATAATTCCGTCGCTGAGGTTAATTAATTTTAATTTAATAAATATCATTATTTTTATTTATATAAAACATGAAAATTATTTTTAATAAAATATAACAAATTACTCTCAAAAAAATAAATATAAGTCAATAAATATTATTTTTGAAAAATAAATAAATCATAAATTAAAATAAAACAAAAATAGAGCTAAACAAATTTTAAAAAATCTAATTAACACCGACATAATTATTCCGCCGCTACTACCACCACTACAATCACCACTACCATCACTATTATCACTACCACCACTACCACCACCACCACTCCACCACTACTATCACTACCACAACCACCATTACTATACCACCACAACTATTACTACTACAACCACTACTACCACCACGCACCACCACTACGTACTACCACCACCACTATCACTACCACCACCACTACTACCACTACTACCGCTACTACCACTACTACTACCACTACTATTACTACTACTACTACTACCACCACTACCACCACCACTACTACTACCACTACCACCACTACTATCACTACTACCACACTACCACCACTACTACTACTACCACTACCACCACTACTACCGCTACTACCCCAACCCCTAAACCCTAAATCATATACTTATACGTACCCCTAAACCCTAAACCCTAACCCTAAGCGTAAATCCTAAATCCTAAATCTCAAATCTCATATACTTATATCCCAACCCCTAAATCATATCCCTAAACCCTAAACTCTAACCCCTAAACCCTAAACTCTAAACCCTAAATCCTAACCCTAAATCATAAACCCTAACCCTATACCCTAAACACTATACCCCTAAACTCTAAACTCTAACCCTAAGCAAAAGCCCTAAACCTTAAATCTCAAATCTCATATACTTATACCCTAACCCCAAAACCCTAAATCTCAAATCTCATATACTTATAACGGTTTGAAATTCCAGTCAGTTTTTTAACGTTTCCAGTTAGTTTTTTAGAATTTCAGTCAGTTTTTTAACGTTTCCAGTTAGTTTATTAAAATTTCAGTCAGTTTTTAACGTTTTCAGTTAATTTTTTAGAATTTCAATCAGTTTTTTAACGTTTCCAGTTAGTTTTTTAAAATTTCAGTCAGCTTTTTAACATTTTCAGTTAGTTTTTTAACGTTTTCAGTCAATTTTTTAACGTTTTCAGTTAGTTTAATGAAATTCCAGTCAGTTTTTTAACGTTTCCAGATAGTTTTTTATAATTTTAGTCAATTTTTTAACGTTTTCAGTTAGTTTTTTAACATTTTCAGTTAGTTTTTCAAAATTTCAGTTAGTTTTTTGAAATTCCAGTCAATTTTCTAACGTTTCCAGTTAAATTTTTTAATGTTTTCAGTTAGTTATTTTGTTAATTAGTTCTAAAAATAATTAAAAATTAAATGTTATAATCACCAACGAAATATTTCCGTCGCTGATAAATTAAAATAAAATAAAAAAACAAAAATAATTTATCACCGACGGAATTATTCCGTCACTGTTTAATTAAAAATAATTAAAAATGAAATGCTATAATCATCGACGAAATATATCCGTCGATGATAAATTAAAAAAATAAATAAAAATTAATTTATCACCGACGGAAATATTCCGTCGCTGGTTTATTTAAAAAAAAAATCAATTTCTACCGACGGAATGATTCCGTCGCTGATTAATTAAAAATTAAATGTTATAATCACCGACGTAATATTTTCGTCACTGATAGATAAAAAAATTAAAAAATTAATTTATCACCGACGGAAATATTCCGTCGGTGGTTTAATTAAAAAAAATTAAAAAATATTTAATTTCTATCGACGAAAGAATTCCGTCGCTGATTAATTAAAAATAATTAAAAATTAAATGTTATAATCACCGACGGAATATTTCTGACGCTGATAAATAAAAAAAATAAAAAACAAAATTACTTTATCACCGACGGAAATATTCCGTCGCTGGTTTTTTTAAAAAAAAATAAAAAATATTAAATTTTCACCGTGACAGAACATTTTCGCCGCTGAGAAAGTATTAGCGACGGAATATTCCGTCTGTAATCTAGGCGCTAATCTAGTGGCAGTAATGAAACGAATATTCGAGGAATATTTGTTTTTAGCGACGAAACTCAGCGACGAAATTGAATTCCGTCGGTAAAATTGACGCCAAAATTATTCCATCGCTATAGTATAATTTCCGTCGCTGGTCATTCCATCGCTAAAGACGCAGTTTCTGGTAGTGTTTAAGGTTATCTACTTTAACCCTTGCTGAGGCTGTTGTTAAAAATATTTAATATTGCAAGCATATATAATCAATAGTGAAAAAAATTGGTATATTAAGACAATGTCTTTTTCAGAAATTTAGTACTCCCTCCGTTCTCAAATTTAATTTTAATCAATCAAGATCGAATTTGAAAAGACTTTAAACATAATTTTGAGATGGAGGGAGGATTTATCTTGGATTTTATTTATTTTTTCTAAAAGTTAGGTATGAATTTAGAATAAACCATGGATATTCAGTTAGATATGGGATGGAGAGAGTATTTATCTTGGGACATTCTACACACGGTAAAAAAATATATGTGCATGATTTTGTTGACACAAGCAAGCACATAGAGTATGTGTGTGTTTTTGTTTCTATGGAGCTAAATTTTTGTTGTGAAATAAGGCTTCAGCCAAGCCAGAATGCTGGGTTGATGTTTTGTTCATTGTTAGTGTTGAATTGAATATAAAAATTAAATGTATTGCTTTTCAGTTCAAGGTTTTACAGTTGTCTATTAGGTTATGTTGTATGATTGTTTAATTTGCTTTATAAATTTTGAAATATTCCTTCCGTACATTTTTTTTAATGGGTAGAATTTATAAATAAGATCCATATTTTAAGTGTGTGCGTATAATAAGTGGGTATAAGGAGTATAATAATAATAATAATACTCCCTCCGTCCCTAAATGTTTGTCCCATTTGACTTTTCAAACATTTTAATTTAGTGATTTTGAAGCTTTAATTTTGGTTAATTTTACGAACGCTTTGAAAATTATTGATAATATACACTGCCGTTATGTAATACTCCGTCCCTAAATGTTACAAGTTTTGAAAATTTAGTGATTTTGAAGCTTTAATTTTGGAAATGAGACTAACTTTTTGAGACAAAGAAAAAGGAGAAATGGGACAAACATTTAGGGACGGAGGGAGTAATAATAATAATAATAATAATAATAATAATAATAATAATAATAATAATAATAATAATAATAATAATAATAATTTGTTATTTCAAATAGAGGTGGTCTCCCATGAGAACAAGGGAATCCGTCTCATGCATGAGACGGGTCGACCCATGACCCATGGGGCATGATCCATCAAATGGGCTTAGGTTCTGGGCAAAATCAAAACCAAAATCGCATATGTAAAAATCAAATTTCGACTTCGTTAACCGTTGGATCGTCGTGAAACTTCTGGGCTTTGGTCGCATCCCCTAGGCGCACATGATGACCGTTGGGATCTTCCAAATAATTGCCGGAGAGGGAGAAATGGCCGGCGGCGAAAACTGGCGAAAATCTCCAAAAATTCGCTATATTAAAAATCAAATTCCCGCTTCATTAACCGTTGGATCGTCGTCAAATTTCTGGGGTATGTTCGCATCACTCAGGCGCTCATATTGACCGTTGGGATCAGCAAAATAATCAGTAATAGTGTTTTTTTAAAAAAAATTTTAAATTTTGTTTTTTTTTTCGGTTTGTGAAAAGTAATAGTTACTATAACATAATGTAATAATTGTATGCATATAAAGTAATAGTTTGCATACATTAAAGTAATGCATATATACAGAAAAGTAATAGTATTTTTCCCTATGTTTTCTTCGTTTGGCAAAAGTAATACTTATTATATCTAAAATGTAACAAACGTGTTATTTATATGTAATATTATTTGTACATAATTGTAACACATATGTATATCTATCTATATGTTTTCAAACAATAAGTTACAAAATGAGTTCAAATTTATCATGATACATGTAAAAGTATTACATTATTTATAGAAATATGTTACAATTTCATCTATCAAAGTGTTACATTTACTTGTATAAACTATTACATTCATATACATAAGTTATTACATTTGCCAAACGAAGAAAACATAGGAAAAAATATTATTACTTTTCTGTATATATGTATTACTTTAATGTATACAAACTATTACTTTATATGCATACAATTATTACATTATGTTATAGTAACTATTACTTTTCACAAGGCTGTTGGCTGAACTGGACCAAGGCATGGAATGACTTGGGCGAGCGCTGATACACCTTGGCGCGGGTCATGGATCCGACCCGTCTCATGGATGAGACGGGTATTCATGTTCTCACATGAGTTTTTGTCTTTCAAATATGAAACTTATTAATTAATGTGACACAAAAAAAATGTGTGCATTTTATTATAATTTATTATGGGACGATGAAGAAATTGCATTGGGTTAAATATAAGGAAAGTGGATGGGGGAGGTTTTTTTTTGTTTTTTGGTTTTTTTTTTTTTTAACATTAAGCAAAATAGAGGTTATAGGGCTGGGGTGTTTTTTTTATTTATTTGGAAAATAGGGAAGTGGATTTATTATGACAATTGAAATTTGAATAATAACAATGAATTATTATTATTATTATTATTATTAGTTAACTTCTAATTTTATAGATGATTGAATTAATAATATTAGATATCTTTGATATTAATGATTTTATAGTCAATTGGTAGTAAATATTATCTAACATTTTTACGTAAACAGGGTACTTTGCCCAAATGTTTAAGCCCTTTGTTGGATATGGAATGCATATTCAAAGTTGATTTTAACAAAACAACACAGGAGAAGGCCGATAACAATCGCAACTTCACAGTTAAAAAGATAACAAATGATGCATCGATAATCTCTCAGTATCGTGCCTTTATAAATAAAGATGTAAGCAAAAACACCGTTTAATTCTTTAATTTACCGTCATTTTGGAAAATGTCTTCACTATTATATTATAATTTAAAGGAGACTATATAACTACTTATATTTTATTTATTTCTTATGCAGGAGGTTGTTTCTAATGTTAAAGTAATAGACGCGCACTACTAGAAAAAGACCTTTTACCGACGGAAATTTTCGTCGGTAATTCCACATTTCCGTCGGCAAATGGATATTACCGACGGAATTCGTCCGTCGGGTTCCGTCGGAAATAATTGGTTGGTAATACCGACGGACTAATTCCGCCGGAAAAACCGGCGGATTGTCCGCCGGAAAATCTGAAATTCCGCCGGGAACCGTCCGTCGAAAATGAGTAACGCCTAAGGTTAACCGGAGCAATTGCCGGAGGTTACCGATGGAAATATCCGTCGGTAAATAAAACCATTACCGACGGTTATAACCGTCGGAATCCATAAAATTTACCGTCGGATATGTCCGTCAGAAATCTAAACCATAAACCGACGGATATATCCATCGGTAAATAAAACCATTACCGACGGTTATAACCGTCGGAATCCATAAAATTTACCGTCGGATATGTCCGTCGGAAATCTAAACCATAAACCGACGGATATATCCGTCGGTAATGAGTTTTATTTTTTTAATTTTTATTATTTTCCGACGGTTATTTCCGCCGGAAATCAGTATTATTTATTTATTTTATTAATTTACCGACGGAAATTTCCGTCGGTAATCTGGCCAGATTTTAAAAAAAAAATCTGTTTTATTATTAAACCACCTGTAAAAGGCTGTAAACCTGTTCAAACAACCTGTTTTAAACAAATACAATTACAAACTACAAACACACACAAACAACCTGTTTCGCTTGTACATCAAATAAAATACATATGTTTGTCCAAATCAAGCGACAGGGGAAGGGGAAAGGGGAAACGGCCGGGGAAAGGGGAAAGGGGAAACGGTCGGGGAAAGGGGAAAGGGGAAAGGGGAAACGGCCGGGGAAAGGGGGAAAGGGAAAGGGGAAAGGGGAAAGGGGGAAAGGGAAAGGGGAAAAGGAAAAGGGGAAACGGCCGGGGAAAAGCCGGGGAAAAGGGGAAAGGGAAAGAGAAACTACATATGTTTGTTTGTTTGTTTAATTACATGTCAATGAAAAATCATGTTTAACAACCACGAGTGTTGCCGCTGCTGTTACCGCTACCACCACCATGCATGTATAAACCTATTAAGATATTAATTAAAAAATAATATATCAATATATATACAAATAAAAAGACAATAATAAAATGTAAACATTATATATATGACATTTACAATTAAATAATACTTACTGGCCACTGGGAGAGATAGATATTTCCATTTTTCCTTCCTCATTAATAATTGCGTCCAAATTAACCCGCCCGGATGGTTCACTACGTCCAGAACCAGAAGTAGATCCCCTCCCTCCCGTCCTTGGTGAAACAAGACGATGGACAAAACCCGCAACCTTCCCTCTCTTTGAACGATTGCCACCTCGACCCGACATATCTAAACTAGTATATTACATATGTAGACAGAAAATATTATCAAGTAGAACAAAATTTAAATAGTAGGAAACATTCAAAATAATGACTACATGTCCAAGCAAATTATGGAGGAAGATGTTTGCAGCCAATATACACTATGTGAAAAGAGTCCCACTACCACCATCACTACTACTACCACCACCACTACGTACTACCACCACCACTATTACCACTACTACCGCTGCTACCACCACTACTACCACTACTATTACTAATACTACTACGTATACCACCACTACCACCACCACCACAAAATTAACAAAATAGAGAGGGGTAGAGAGAGAGAGGGTTTATATTTATAATGAGCTGGAGTGGAAAATATCAAGTTTGCACAAGCATTTGGCCTAAAGATTGAAACTTTGAAAGTAGATTTACTATTATAATAATTAATCAAAGTTTCAATCTTTGGGCCTAATGCTTGTGCAAAAAACTTGAGATTTTCCACTCTCATCTTAGACCAAGAAAGACAGAGCAAACAAGTTCATTGCCGTTTGAGTCAACGATTTTCTGTTTAATAAGAATTTTTTTCAGTTTCACTGTCCTCCTCTCTAAGGATCTCAAGTGATGTTTGAGATCCTTAGAGAGAAAGAGGACAGTGAAACTGAAAAAACCTCTTATTAAACAGAAAATCCTTTACTCAAACGGTAATGAACTTGTTTACTCCGTCTTCCTTGATCAAAGAAGACGAATTTTGATAGCTGTGGGTGAAAAAGGCTTTCATCTTATTTATATTTTAAATAGAGTTGTACCTCAATCTATTTAAAGCCTAATTAACTACCAATTAGGTATAATGAAGAGCCACTTCCAAAACCCAGCTTGATAAACTAGTTAGAAAATGCAAACAACCTAAATCGGAGGACCAATCAAGCATCAAACATTCAAATATTTGAAAATTCACACAAATACCAATCAATAATCATGAACATTAGAAGTTTCTGCCAAAACCAATACTTCCAATTTCAATAAATACTAGGTTCATGCAAAATTAATATCCACCACCATCATCAATATTTATAGATACAAATTTGATTAAGAGAAACATATATCGACTATGATAATAATATCAAAACTTGACAAACCTAGAATCTACCACAACAAAAATTTTAATGTAGCACCAACATCACAAAAATGCAACAAACAATAAGCACATATGCGTAACAACATTTACTTCAAAACCCCGCATTATTCAAGAAGAACACTTTCAAGAGACAACGATTGAGAGAGAGAGAAATCGAGTGAGAGAGAGAACGATTGAGAGAGAGAAAGCGAGAGAGAGAGATAACGTACCGGCGACGGCAAACGGCGATGGAAAGAAACGGCGGCGACGGCGTGTTCTTCTTGGCGACTCGAGAGAGAGAGAGAGAGAGAGAAATCGAGTGAGAGAGAGAAAGCGATTGAGAGAGAGAAAGATGACTTACCGGCGACGGCGAGGCTCGGCGGCGACGGCTTGGCATTGGCGACGTTAGGGTTCGCGAACACTGAGGGAGGAACGAAGGAGTTCGTAATAAAAATGAAACGTAATTAAAAATGGGGAGGATACGCGTATATATATATGGATTTGTTACCGACGGACAAGTCCGACGGTAATACCGACGGACTATGTCCGCCGGTATTACCGACGGAAATACCGGCGGAA
Organism: Adenophora triphylla var. japonica; assembly: GCA_022495995.1. Taxonomy (NCBI): domain Eukaryota; kingdom Viridiplantae; phylum Streptophyta; class Magnoliopsida; order Asterales; family Campanulaceae; genus Adenophora; species Adenophora triphylla. The sequence goes on along the minus strand of JAFEMH010006672.1, from coordinate 37,163 downwards.
TTTATCAATTACCGACGGACAAAACGAAATTTTAAAAAAATAAATTCCCGGTAAATTAAAATAAATTTCCGTCGGTAAATGAAAATTTTCCGTCGGTAAAAGTCCGTCGGTAATGCCCCTGTTTCTAGTAGTGGCGGACGAAACTGATTTAATTGAAGTTGTTGGTGATAGTGCCGAAGACAATACTCCAAAGAAGCGTAAGCTTGATCAAGCAACTGATATTCAGGATGCCCAGTTGTCAATTACAAAAGTTAAAATGAATATAAAGCAAGAGAAGTAGCATCTTTCGTACAACATTGGGTTTTTCGAGTTTTGAATTACGATTTTTAGATTATTTGATATTTAAAGTTTTTATAATAATGTACTCCATTCGTCCCGCACTTTAATTCTATATTATTAGCATTTTGTATTTAGCACCATCCAAACTATATAATCTTCAAGTCAGATTTTTTATTGATATTAACTTTTTCATAGTAATATACTCCCAATGTCTAGCACTAATAGCAATATTCATTCCCTCTGTAATAATATTATATTTCATCCGTCCCGCAGTAATAGTATACTCCTTCCGTCCCACATTAATAGTTTATTCCATCGTCCCAAAATTTTTTAAAACTTCTATATAAACTTCAACTCATATTGTTTTTTATATTAATTTTTTCATAAGAATATACTTCCACCGTCAGATACTAATAGCAATATTAGTCCCAGACGGTGATGATAGTATATTCCCTCCGTCGCGCAGGATTAGTATATTCCCGCCGTTCCAAAGTTATATTATATTCCATATGTCCTGCATTAGTAGTTTATTCAATCTCACGTATATTTAAAACTTTTATATAATCTTCAAGTAGTATTTTTTTATTGAAATTAACTTTTTCATATTTATGTACTCACAATGTCTGACATTAATAGCAATATTTTTTCCTCCGTAATAATAGTATATTCCCTCTAACCTGACATGCAGTAATAGTATATTTCCTCTGTCCCCCAGTAATAATATATTCCTTCTGTCCCGCATTAATAGTTTATTCCATCTTCCAGCATATTTTTTAAACTTCTATATTATTAGTTTTTTGTTTTTAGATAAATTCTAAGTATATTTGGATATTAATATTTTATTTTTGTTTCTACGCAGTTGTGTACACGGTTGAGTGGCAGAAGAGAGGTCTTCCTCATGCGCATATTCTTTTTTTTCTCAATCCACAGGATCAAACTAAGATTGCTGAAGATGTAGACAAATTTATTTCAGCTGAGATACCTGACAAGGAAGCTAAACCGGAATTGTACGAGGCAGTAAGAGATTTTATGCTGCATGGTCCATGTGGTCCTTCAAATCCGAAATCTCCGTGTACGCAAAATAATAGGTGTTCAAAGCAATTTTCCAAGCCTTTTAATGAGCGAACTATTGTAGATGAAAATGGTTACCATGTGTATAGGCGGAGAGACACCGGACCAACTATTGAGAAGGGTGAATGTAATCTCCACAATGGGTATGTTGTTTCGTTTAATGCCTATCTGCTTTTGAAGTACAGAGCACATATCAATGTCGAGTATTGTAATCAGAGCACGTCTATCAAATATTTGTTCAAGTATACATTAACAAGGGTAGCGATAGGATAAATCTTGGATTACAAGAAGAGGATGAGGTTGAAAGTTTCATTGATTGTAGATATGTCTCTGCATGTGAGGCGATTTGGAGGATATATGGGTTTGATTTGCATTATAGAACTCCACCAGTTGAGCGGTTAGCTTTTCACATGAAGGGTGACCAGACTATACCTTTTTACGAAGGGAATTACATTGAAGATGTTCTTGAAAAAACAGAGACTGTTAAAGAATCCCAGTTTGTTAAGTGGATGGAGTATAACCGTGATAATGAAGACGATCGACATTTGAAATATTGTGAATTCCCGAGGTATTTTGTGTGGGTAAAAAATAAACGTGAATGGCGCCGCAGGAAAGATAGTCGATTTGCAATTGGAAGGAAAAATCATATGCCGGTCGGCTGTGGGAAATTGTACTACTTGAGGATTATGTTGAGTCATAAAGTCGGTTGCAAAAATTTTGAAGATTTGAGAACCGTAGATCATGTTGTCTGTAAGGACTTTAAATCAGCTTGCTATACCTTGGGTTTGTTAGATGACGACAAGGAATATGTCGATGCAATAAAAGAAGCAGCTGGTTGAAAAATGTCTGTAGCCTTAAGGAGACTATTTGTTGTCATATTACTGTCTAATTCCATGACTATGCCGCACGAGGTATGGGATAAGACATGGTAGGAACATTCCGATGACATGGCATAGAACTATAGGAAACTGCACAATAATCCGGGTAAGTTTATCATCTTTAAATCTAATATAGGTTTTCATTTAATATTACATATATTTATATATTTTCTCTAATATATAATGTAATTACAAATGATTATAAAATACAATTCTAATTTTTTTTTCTAACCGTAATTAAAGTAAAATATACTGGATATTTGTTCTACTTTCAATAGTGTACTCCGACCGTATGGCGAAAATATTCACCACTCCATCAGTCCCGCATTTATTATCTAATATGGATATTACATACATGTTTATGCTTTGGTCGAATATTTGAGATATAAAGTTGATTGTAGTACATTTTTCAAATTTGTACTTCCACCGTGTCGCACTAATTTGTTATCAATTTTATTTACAAAATATAGTTTTGTTATTGGTTGGAGAACAAATTTATTGGTTATTTAATATTTACAAATGAACGTACTCCACCGTCTCACAGTAATAGTATCATCATTCCCTCCCACACTAATTTTCATGTAGAAATATTATATAATCATAAAGCATTTTGTCAAATATATTGAGTTCTAAGTTTTAACGTTTAATTTAAGGACATATATTATTTCGTACTCCCTATATGTTTTATCTTATATATGTAGTATACGTATACTCCCTCCGTCCCATATTAAGTTACTCGTTTACTTTTGAGAACGGAAAATAAAGAGTGAATATATATAATATTATTAAAGTAGGAGTTGTGAGTGGATAGGAGAGAGAAAGTGGGGTAGAGAATAGTAAGTGGATAGTTGTTGTGAGTATGACAAGTAGGTCCCATGAATAAAGAAGTATTAAAAAGTTATTTTTTAGGAAAGTGTGACTTTAAAGTGGGACGCCCAAAATAGCAAAATGGATAAGGTATTATGAGACAGAGGGAGTATATATAATTTGTATTCCTTTAATTATTATTATATTAACTCTTGGATATATATTTAATTGCATTTTTTCATAATTGTGTCAGGATTGAAACTAAACGAAGAACAGAAGAAGAATCTTACTTTAGCAGAAATTGAAAAGATATTGGTTCAAAATGGAAGTAGCATGCATAAGTTTACAAATATGCCTAACCCGATCGACTCTGCTATTGAGAATGCATAGAACATGCTTATTTTAGATGAAACATCACATGATATAGAAGAGATGAAGGCTGAGCACGCTAGGTTGTATAAACAACTCACGGCTGAGCAGAAGGGAGCATATAAAGAAATCATGTCAGCTGTCGATAGTGAAAATGGTGGAGTATTCTTCATGTATGGTTATGGAGGGACGGGAAAGACGTTTATGTGGAAGGAATTATGTGCAGCATTACGAATGCAGAGGAAGATTGTAGTTGCAGTTGCATCCAGTGATATTTCTTCATTATTACTTTCCCGGAGGTAGGACTGCCCATTCTAAATTTGGTATACCTTTACAGCTTGATGAGACTTCCATGTGTAGCAAACTTAAGCCAGGTTCTGATGAGGCGGAGTTACTTAAAAAAACATCGCTTATTATTTGGGATGAATCTCCAATGGCACATAAACACTGCTTTGAGGCACTTGATCGTAGCTTGAGAGATATTATTCGTGGTCCTGATGGACGGTTATGTGATAAGCCGTTTGGTGGTAAGGTTGTGGTATTTGGAGGAGATTTCAGACAAATTCTTCCGGTCGTACCTATGGGTAGCAAAAATGATATTGTGCATGCTTCACTATGAAATGAATGCAAAGTACTAAGGTTAACATAAAATATGAGATTACAGGTGATTTTTAAATACATTTTGTTTAACATTATGTATATGTATCTATATTTTAAAAGTTATAATAAGACTAAAATATAATATTTTATGTAAGGTGGTTCGTCTTCTTAGGATGTTGAGGATATCAGGTCGTTTGCAAATTGGTTATTATCCGTTGGTGATGGGACTGCGGGTGATAAGTAACAACTGCTTTTAAGATATAGATACGTATTTTATCCGTTGGACCTCTGTCTCAAAAGCCTTACTTCCTTTGTTGCAATTTATGTACTATATCCGTCTTAATATTAGTAAAAATTGCTTCATAATTTTTCGGTCTTCTCTCAATTTTAATATTGACTTTTACTTTCTTTTAAGTTCATATTTTTACTAATATTTATTTATTATATGTTGGTTATTACTGCAGGTGATAAAAACCATGGTGAAGTTGAAATCAAAATACCAGACGACATATTGATAAGAGATTTTGTCAATACTATCTCGGCTATCGTGGATGACCTGATGGCCAGAGCACTGGAACACCAACACGGAGGTCCTGGGTTCGATTCCTCCCAGTGGTTAGAGTGGATGATTATCCCTCCCTAGTTAATATTAGGCGCCTCTGGGGGATTTTAAGGAAATTTCAGAGAATTGAGGGACTTGTTAGTAAAAAATTGACTTACACAAAAAAGGAGCTTGACTCGAGATGGGCAAGCCTCAAAAAAAAAAAAATAAAAAAAAAAAATAAAGATGTTGATGGATTTTTCCAGAATTGGGCTATACTTGCACCAACTAATGAGATTGTTGACAGTATTAATGAGTATGTTATGTCGCTCTTTCCTGGAAAAGAAGTGGAATACATGAGTTCTGACGCCATATGCAAAGACGAGGAATTTAACCAATCAGCCGAAGATATATTTTCAACTGAATTCCTAAACACCGTCAAGTGCTCTGAATACCTAATCACATATTGAAGCTAAAGATTGGATGTATCGTCATGTTGTTACGAAATATAGATCAAGCTTCAGAATTGTGTAACGGTACAAGATTGATCGTTACAAATCTAGGTAAGCAAATCAATTTTGTTAGTATATAATTATACATTTATACAGTTAATTATTTGATTATTTGACATAAAACATACTGTTATTTTAATATATATATAAGTAAGCACGTTTTCGAGGTGGTAATGTTGTCCGGAAAGAATGTTGGTAAGAAGGTGTTGATACCGAGGATGATTATGTCACCTTCTGATACAACAAAATTCCCGGTTATGTTTCAACAGAGACAATTTCCACTGATCGTTTCTTTTGCAATGACGATAAATAAAAGTCAGGGTTAGTCGCTCGCTCATGTTGGCCTTTTTCTTCCAAGACCAGTATTTAGTCATGAATAATTGTATGTTGCTTTTTCTAGAGTAACTACAAGAAAATGACTTAAAGTGCTTATATGTAATAGTCATGATCAGTCAGATGACACGACTACAAATGTTATGGACAAAGAAGTTTTTGACAAGTTGTAATATATTACATAAAATTGTCTCATTAATTTTTGAATTGTATTTATATTCAACTTTTACCTCAGTGTTTTATCTCCTGTCGGGGATCGACGGGTTACTCACTAGTTCATGAAAATGACAAAATTAACTCTAAACCATTATATACCCGTGAATCTATTATATCTCTTCATCTTGCCCATTAAAGAGTGGAGAACTAGAGAGTAGGTTTGGTGAAAAATGGGAACGGTAGAAAAAAAATGGTTTTTCTCTCCCTCTCTTTAGTAACAGTCGAATGTAAGGGGTGAGAATTGGGGCGCAACCCAAAATTTCACATCGACAATTGAGAAAATAATTGCCAGGTATATAATGTCTTTGTTGGTGACATTGTCCTAAATGTTGACATTCAAGAAGAAGTCCAAAAAAATTTAAAAAAATTAGGGGTGTGACATTGTCCCAACCGGTGTTATCTAGTCAACCCAATGTCACAAGTCAAATGTAAGAGTAAGTGGGACACTTGAAGCATTTTTGTTGGTTGATGAAATTAAAGTTGTACATTTTATAGATTTTTTTTAGGTTGGGTTGGGGTTGAGTTGGGTTGGGTCGGGTCGGTGTCACCAATAAAACATAAAGAATGAAAGTTGAATTGGAGTTGTAAATTGTGTATATGAAGAAGAGAAAAATAATACTCTCTTCGTCCCAAAATGTTTGTTCCATTTGATATTTTTGTTGAACTTTGACCACAAATTTATGAGAGATTAATCATGTTCATGAAATTTTAAAAGTTGTTGTTGAAAATATTATTAATGGTGAATCAATAGTAATTTTTAGAATTTCATGAACATAATTAAATTGTCATATATTTGTGGTCAAAATTCAACAAAAAAATCAAATGAGACAAACATTTTGAGACGGAGGGAGTATTTTATTAATAAATTGATTGGATAGTGTCACCACTAAAGATACTCTAAGATTACCCACCAACTTCATTGAGTTTCTTATCGAATTATCCCACGTAGTAATTAGTGATAGTCAATGTCAAATATATATTTTCAAAATATGAGATGTCACGTGCATACTTTATTTTTGATTTAAATTGGGCCACTTTTTTAATACCCGTTAAAAAAGCTAACGACCTTATGATAAAATTCTGTCGAAGTGGTATCTCATGTTAAAATTATTTCATTTTGCACCTTCAATTATAAAAATGTTAATAATTTAACAAAATTGGCTATGTTTATGTCACATGATGATGGGTATTTTGGTCATTTTAAATTTATTTTTAATTTTTCTTTAAATTTTTTTTTAGAAAGAAAATTATAACACTAATTATTATCTAAAAAATCATATTAAATTTCAATTTGCCATTTATAAACCTCATTCTCTCTCGAAACAGTTGTCATTACCACCCTCCCCACCATCTTAAAGTCCGCCCTAACCCCTCCTCCTAACCCTTTCCGGTTTCGCCTCTTCACTTGCTCCTCAATCCCTCCTCTCCATATATCTGGAAAGTCTCGCCTCATCCGTTCCATTGTCAAATTCAGGATGCCGCCCATAACACTACCATAAATTTCGTCCCTCTCCAATGTTTTATTTTTCTTTTAAAAAAATATTTTACAGAAAAATTAAAATTAAATTTAGAATGACCAAAATACGCATTATATGACATACAAATGACCAATTTTGTTAAATTTTAACATTCTTAGAATTCAGGGTGAAAATGAGATAATATTAATATGAGTTACCACTTTGACACAATTTTATCATGAGGTCGTTGTGTTAGAAAAAGTGATCAAAATTTGATCAAAAGGTATGCAAGTAATATTTCATGTTTCAAAAGTGTGTATGTGACATTGAATATTCCCACTTAGTATGCGAGACAATTTAGCATTAAACTCCAAATTCATTAGTATGAGGCTCTTTCTGGGTTAACCAAAAATTAATATGTGCTTAGACAATATCATAATAACGTGGAGATTGGTGGTAGTGATTGTCTCATCATGGGGTGGATGAGTCTTTAATCTGTCTTATATAACGTCAAATAATAAAAAGGCACATACTCTCTTCGTCCCGCTACTACTTGCACATTTTTCTTATTGGACGTTCCATTACAAATTGCACACTTTTTAAAATGACAAAGAATCTTTACTATTCCACCCACTAATTCTCTCATACTTTACTTTTATATTCATAACACCAATCAAATTACTATTTTATATCCCACTTTCTCTCTCCAACCTCACTTTTCATACTCACAATATTTTCTTCACTAATTTATTTCTTAATTTTCGTACAAATATAGTAACTGTACAAGTTTTATTGGGAAGGAGGGAGTATAAATTTGAGTTAAATTATTTCAGGTGAATTTATTGAAACTTGTTTACTCAACAATTTTAATTTTACGGACAACTATCGTGAAAAAAAAAAAAACAAGAAAGAAACAAACCTTGGCAAATAAGAAAAAACGAACCTTCATACCTACGTTTTAAGGGTGAGAGGAGATCTGCAAGTGCAACCCCCTACGGGACTTCACTTGTTGGCGCACATACATACTCTCTCAGAGAAGGGGAGAGAGAGAGAGAGAGAGAGAGAGAGAGAGCAAACGACGACGAAGATCAAGTTAAAGATCCCTCGATTTCCAGTGAGATCTGTCTGTTTCGTGGAAAATTTGTACTTCGGTTTATCTACCAATTCAAATCTTCTTCAATGGCGCAGCTTGTTAAGAAAGATGATGATCGTGATGAAGAAGGTATGGCTCTAGGTTTTAATATTTTTAACTCGATTTTGTCATTATTAGGTTCAGAAATTTGTTTATATACGTTCAATTGGTACTGGGATTCGCTCAATTGTTTAGTTTGTTGTCCCAGTTGATCGTGTTTGTGATTTAGATCTCTATTGGTACTAGTTTAATTCGGAATCAAATGGAAGCGAGACTCATCTAGCTGATCCATTGGACATTGATTTGGCAGATCAATCGATCTGGTTGAGTGTAGGGATTTTTAGTTTGGTGTGGGGACTTGTGGAAATTGATTAGGTTCCCTTTATCTGGCTATGAAATTCATGGAAAATGCAAATGGCAATCCTAATGGATTAATTCCCCATATAGTTTTGGTGTTTACATCGGAGAACATGGGGTAGGAAATGTTAGCGGAAGTGGGTTAAAAATATTGTGAAGATTTCAGGACATGGATTGTGACATTTGCAGTTTGTATAGCAAAAAATTATGAAAATACGTCAAGGTAGCGATACTTTGTATGCTTTTCCCCTTGCTAATTTCATGTTACATTGTATATCTGTGCACAAATGTAGGATTTCTTACTATTTTCTGAATCATTTAGTTCTGCCAATTTGGTTTTACATGCAGTTACTACATTTGTTGATTGTGGTTGATCTCAACTTTGGACAAGCCAAACACATTTGTAGATCTAGGTTTTGTGATAGCTTATCACTTGAAAATTTGTCATATTGATGCAAGGGTTTCTTTCTTATCCACAGCTGAGTACTCCCCCTTTCTTGGGATCGAGAAGGGAGCTGTTCTTCAAGAAGCTAGAGTCTTTAATGACCCTCAACTAGATTCAAGAAGATGTTCTCAGGTGCTTTTCGTCCTTTGCTACTTAACTGTGTCTATTATTTTCTTTCTCTCTTCGATTGTTAGGAATCTGTTCTCACATATTTCTTTGTTCAATATTGCCAGGTCATCACGAAGCTGCTATATCTTCTGAATCAGGGTGAGAACTTCACAAAGGTAACATTTCTGTCTTTAAACTATTCAAATAGAGAAACCAACACTCATTTGCTACACCGCTACTTTATATATGTAGTAAATATTTCATCTCCATCTCCCCTGTAAAAGTCTGTCTACAATTATAATTCTCGATCCTCTATATAACTGCCTTTCTTACTTGTAAGCCAGCTAAAAAGGTTACATTTATACCTTTCTGGTCCCTCATTAAATTTCTGTTGGCAAGATAGTGATAGATCTATACATCAGTTTTTCTGAACTGGGAGCACCATTTAACTGGGTGCGTCATGCCTGTAATTTTTCTGGTATCATCCATATGTAACCTTGACAACGGAAAGCTAATGAAACAACAACAACAACAACAACAACAACAAAGCCTTAGTCCCAAAATAATTTGGGGTCGGCTAACATGAATCCTCATATGTTATCGTGAAAAAAAAAATAATAAAAAAAAATAATAATAATAAAAAAAAATAATAAAAAAAAATAAAAAATAAAATAAGATAAAATAAAACAAAATAAAAAAAAAATAAATAAATAATAAAAAATAAAAAATCAACCCCCCACTTGGATTTTTGCCCTCCACTCCGGCCTCTTCAACACCATACTTTCATCCACTCCAAGTAAATTCATATCATTTTCAATTACTCTAATCCAAGTTTGTTTGGGTCTTCCCCTACCCCTCGCCATTTTATCATTTCTCCAGCTGTTCGGCCTCCTGGCAGGTGCATCACTCGGTCTCTTTCTCACATGTCCAAACCACCGTAGACGATTTTCCCTCATTTTATCCTCGATGGCGCAACTCCTACTTTACCTCACGATCACCTCATTCCCCAATCGATCCTTTCTTGTATGACCGCACATCCATCGAAGCATACGCATCTCCGCCACATTCATCTTATGCACGTGACAACTGTTTCACGGCCCGACATTCGGTGCGGTAAAAGCAATCTTAGGCCTAATTGCCGTGCGGTAGAATTTTCCCTTTAATCTATTGGGCATGCCGCGATCACATAGAAACCTGTAGCACTCTTCCACTTCAACCAACATGCTTTAATCCTATGAGCCACATCTCCGTCTAATTCTCCATCCTTTTGGATAATGGATCCAAGATAGCGAAAAAACTCGAAGCTTGGATAATATTTCCATCAAATGTGACCGCCCCTGCCTCCTACTTTCAACTCTGCTAAACTTACACTCCAAATATTCGGTCTTGCTTACGCAATCGAAAACCTCGAGATTCCAAAGTGTGTCTCCACAACTCCATTTTACTTTCAACACCCTCTCTTGTCTCATCAATCGGCCTGATATCATCTGCGAGCAGCATACGCTTTGGTATATCATCTTGGGTGACCTCGTCAATTCGTCCATTATCAAAGCAAAAAGAAAGGGGCTAAGTGCGGAACCTTGATGCACTCCAATCTTTATAGGGAACTCTTCGGTCTTCCCAACACTAGTACGTACACAAGTACTAACTCCATTATACATGTCCTTGATAATATCAATATATTTCTTTGAAACACCCTTCTTTGCTAATGCCCACCAAAGTACCGCTCTTGGCACTTTATCATACGCCTTCTCCAAATCAATGAAAATCATATGCAAATCTTTCTTTTGATCCCGATATTTCTCCATGGTTTGTCTCATAAGATATATTGCCTCCATAGTCGATCTTCTGGCATAAACCCAAATTGGTTATCCGAAATATCCACAATTTTTCTCGGCCTTTGTGCAATTACTCTTTCCCAAAGTTTCATAGTATGGCTCATTAGTTTGATCCCCAGATAGTTGGCACAATCTTGGACATCACCTTTATTCTTATACTGAAAGGGATCGAGTACTCTTTCGCCTCTCCAATGGCATTGTGTTAACTCTCCATATCTTGTTAAATAGCGTTGTTAACCAATCTACTCCCTTCTCCCGAAACATCTCCAAACCTCAATTGGTATACCATCAGGTCCAATGGCTTTCTTCAATCTCATCTTTTTCATTGCCATTTCCACTTCACTCTTTCGAATTCTCCGCATAAAATCTCGATTAACCATACTCGAAGAGATATTTAAATCTCCAACATCTTGCTCTTGACCGCCATTGAACAAGTTATCAAAGTACGAACTCCATCTATCTTTTATCTCTTTATCCCCGACTAAAACTCTTTGGTCTACATCCTTCACACATTTAACCGTCCCGATATCTCGTGTCCTCTTATCCCTCATACGAGCGAGTACGTAGATGTCCTTTTCCCCTTCTTTTGTATCCAACTTATCATAAAGTTTCGATTCATCTTTGCTCTTGCGTCTCTTCTTGCTTTCTTAGCATCTCTTCTAGCTTCCTTATACTTCTCATAGTTCTCGTCGCTCCTACATTTCCCCAATAATTTGTAGCATTCTCGCTTGCCCTTTATTGCTTGTTTTACTTCCTCGTTCCACCATGATGTGTCCTTACTTGGTGGCCCATTTCCTCTAGATTCTCCAAGGACTTCTTTCGCCACCTCCTTTATGGTATGTACTATCTTAGTCCAAGTCGAATCTATATCCATATCCTCCATATTATCCGCCCAAATACCGGTATCGACCATCTTAGCTACAAATTTCGGTTGATTTTCCCCTTGAAGTCTCCACCACTTGATTCTAGGGTCTACCTATGATTTTCTCTTCCTCGAAATTCTCTTACTTCGAAAATCAAGTACCACCAGTCTATGTTGAGTTCTTGTGCTCTCACCGGAACAACCTTGCAATACGTATAACTCTTTCTACAAGTATTTCTTACTAAGAAGAAGTCAATCTGACTCGCATTACCTCCACTCCTATAGGACACCAAGTAAGATTCTCTCTTCTTGAACCAAGTGTTCATTATACTCAAGTCATATGCCAACGCAAAGTCCAGGATACTATTTCCTGCTTCATTCCTCTCTCCAAACCCAAAACCAAAACCTCCATGTATGCTCTCAAAGCCATGTCGACTAGACCCCACATGTCCGTTCAGATCACCACCAATCACTAATTTCTCACCACTAGGTACTCGTTGCACTACCTCCTCCAAATCTTCCCAGAACACTTGTTTAATAGATGCATCAAACCCTACTTGTGGTGCATAGGCGGAAATAATAGTTATAATCTCATCACGTATCACCAGTTTAATGCCCATAATTCGATCACTCTTCCTGTACACTTCCACCACATCATTACTATACTCCTTATCAATAATGATACCCACTCCATTTCTACCCTTATCCTTTCCTGAGTACCAAAGCTTAAAACCCCAAGGCGATATTTCTTTTGCTTTCTCTCCAACCCACTTAGTTTCCTGTAGACACATTATGTGAATCTTCCTCCTCCTCATAACTTCCACCACCTCTGCTGATCTCCCCGTCAATGATCCAATGTTCCAAGTTCCAAAGCGCATCCCACTACCCTTACACCTACCATGGACTAGCTTCTTTACCCGCACTCGTCCGCAATGCGGGAACCCTTGCATATTTGACACCACCCCCGTGCGAAGAGATGGCGCGTCGCTTCCGGGCGACGACCTAGCAACCTTTGCATACTTATCACTACACCCAGGTCTTTGAAGTGTAGCGCACCCTTGCATATTTGACACCACCCCCGGGCGAAGAGATGGCGCGTCGCTTCCGGGCGACGACCTAGCAACCTTTGCATACTTATCACTACACCCAGGTCTTTGAAGTGTAGCGCGTCGCTGCTGAGGAAACGCCCCAACGATATTCATATTTCGATTCATGTCATGTTAATGTGACAAATTTTACGCTGGCTGTCATTTGAACGCATTCCCGTTATTACTTTTGATGATTACTTTCCATCTTTTTCCTGTAGTGCATTTTTTTTTAAAAGAATTGGTCGCCACTCACATGTCAGTAGCTTTCTGAAATCTATAATACAACCGAGCTCATGTCTTCAAACATTCCCATAACCATAAAGAATGATTTTTGTGAAAAGACAAGATTTTCCATTTTCATTGCATATGGACCCATGCATCATGCTTAAGTTTGTTGTTCTATCTGGTGGGCTTGTATAGGTTGACTTTAGTTTCCAATGCGTTAGTTTCCAATGCGTTCATGTTGCTTTTGATTTGTAGGTTGAAGCCACCGAAGTGTTCTTTTCTGTTACAAAACTTTTCCAGTCAAGAGATATTGGTTTAAGAAGGATGGTTTATTTGATGATAAAGGAGCTCTCTCCCTGTGCGGATGAGGTTATATTGAGATCACTCTTTATTATGTCTATTGCTAGTTCCCCGATTTTGAAAAAGTTCAAGTGACATGCAACATTTTCTCTCTTTAAAGGTTATCATTGTCACAAGCTCTCTCATGAAGGATATGAATAGCAAGACTGACATGTACCGCGCAAATGCACTTCGTGTTCTTTGTCGGATCACTGATGGAACACTTTTGACACAAATTGAGAGGTACTTGAAACAAGCTATTGTCGACAAAAACCCCGTAGTTGCAAGTGCAGCACTAGTCAGTGGCATCCATTTGCTCCAGGTATGATAGTGATATAGGGAACCATTTATGATATCTTTAGCTGGAATAGTGTTTGTCTATTTTCTCTAACATTCTTGTTTTTTTTTGCTTCATAGACAAACCCAGAAATTGTGAAAAGATGGAGCAACGAGGTACAAGAAGCTGTTCAATCTAGGGCTGCACTTGTTCAGTTTCATGCGCTTGCTCTACTCCACCAGGTAAGGATAGATCTGGGTTTTGGCATATTATGGAAGTGAATACCATTTTGTGTAACTTGTCGCTTTTGACAGTATCCGTATCTTATGCTGAAAATGCTGATCAACCTTCTAGCTTTCCCCATGCCTTAAATATTTTCCATTTAAAAGTAACTCTTTATATCCTTTTTTTTTAAAAAAATCCTTCATAAGTCCGCCCTAGTGGATTTGGATATGCAAATGTAGTTATATATCTTCGTACTTTCTTTTTGTTGTCATTTAGTGTGAATGCCACCTTAATATCCTTAGAGAGCTAGATAAGCCTGGGCTTTGACAAACTATGTCATGGTAGATCATTTTATGGGATGCCGATAACGATCTACTCCCTCCGTGTCACCCGAAAAGGCACACAATGGGTTTGCACGGGAATTAAGGAGAGTGTATATTGTAGCAAGTGTAGTGAGTATGAAAAGTGAAGTAGGAGAATGAAAGTGGATCAGAAGAGAATAGTAAGTGGATAGTTATTGTGAGTATGACAACTGAGTCTCATGAATAAAGAAGTAATAAAGACTTTCCATTTTGGGTTTGTGCCTTTTCAAATAAGACACCCAAAATATAATTTTGTGCCTTTTCAAGTGGGACGGAGGGAGTATTTGTGATTCCTTTTCCATTCTGTGTCGTAGATGGTTCGAGTTACAAATTAGAACTTCTATTCAAATTTCAGTGTATTGTGATTGTGACCCCAAGCACATTTCATGGAATCTCCATCTTTAAGTTTTCGCAAACGTGGTTGATGGGTATCAATGTGGGAAGTATAGAACAACTTTGAATTGGAGATAGAAGAAGCAAGGACATACCCTTGCGAGGGATCGATCGAAACACACACAAATACAAAAGCTTCTATTCGAATAATTCTCTAGTTGATTATGATGGATTACATTCAAAGTTACTGCCAACTACTACTCCTAATACTGTTAGGACTAGGCTATAATACCACTATCAGTTGAGCTTAATACTCCTGGCTAGTAAACAGCTTAACAAAATGACGAAACTCTTGTCTAATATGAATTTTGCTAAGGACGCTTGCACTTGAACATAAAAAACTTGTTGAATTGTGCACAAGGCCTCAGCTCAGGCATCCAAAGCCTATCTTTTTATCCTAGTAGCTAATGCGTGCTGCATTAATGGTCTATGATGTTTTGAAAATCATTAGTGCCTTATTATTTTATATTTTTACCAAACTACAATATTTCAAATTACAACAGGGAGGGGGGATTCGAAATCGGGACCTCCCGAAGGAAGGCGCAAGCCTATGCCACCAGAGCCAAGGCTCGTTGGCATTTGTGCCATATTATCTTTTTATCTTTTCATCTCATCTAATTTGATTAGATTGCGATAGACTTATAGAAATTTAACAGATGTGCATTTGCATTTGCATCTGTCAGTGTCCTTAGCCCTGTGTATTGTCTGTCAGAAGTATGCTGCTTACTTTATCTTTATATATACTTTGTGGTGCATTATTCTTGAATGAAATGCTGTATTCTAATTTCAGTTATTTATATATTTATTTTACTCGGTTTATCCTAGAGGCAATAGTATATTTGTGTAGTATAGATTATCTGTTACAGCTGCAGAATATGAATTGTTATCTTGTGATCGATTCCGTTGGAACATTGTACGATCTCCAAAATTGTGCCATGTGTCGTAGTCGATGAATGTGTAGGACATACATTTTATCCTAGTATCTAATGCATGTTGCATTAATGGTCTATGATGTTTTGAAAATCATTAGTGCCTTATTATCTTTTATCTTTTTGTCTCGTCTAATTTGATTAGATTGTGATAGTCTTATAGAAATTTAACAGATGTGCATTTGCATTTGTCAGTGTCCTTAGCCCTGTGTTTGTCTGTCAGAAGGCATGTTTCTTGCTTTATCTTTAATATATACTTCGTGGTGTATTATTCTTGAATGAAATGCTGTATTCTAGTTTCAGTTATTTATATAATTATTTTACTTGGTTTATCCTAGAGGTAATAGCATATTTGTGCAGTATAGATTATCTGTCACAGCTGCAGAATACGAATTGTTATCTAGTGATCGATTCCGTTAGAACATTGTACCATCTCCATAATTGTGCCATGTGTCGTAGTCGATGAATGTGTAGGACATGCATTTTATCTTTGATTTCAAGTCTATAACTTTTTATAAGCTCTAACAGATGTGCTATGGTTATGGGTTAGTATCTAGACAGTTTTTTCCATGTAAATTGGTATTATTCTGCATTGAAGAATTACTTTCCCATGCTTACAGATAAGGCAAAATGATCGATTAGCTGTAAGCAAACTTGTTACCAGCTTGACAAGGGGGACTGTTCGTTCTCCTTTGGCCCAGTGCCTGTTAATTCGCTACACAAGTCAGGTATTTTACTCGTTTCAGTTTACACGGTTGATTTAGTTTTCTGCTTGTTAAATGTTTATTGATAGTGAGAAAAATGTTTTTAGGTAATCAGAGAATCAAGTGTGAACAACCAAACTGGGGATAGACCCTTTTATGACTATCTTGAAGGTTGCCTTCGCCATAAAGCAGAGATGGTCATATTTGAAGCAGCCCGGGCAATTACTGAGTTGGTCGGTGTTACTGGTCGAGAATTAACTCCAGCAATTACTGTTCTACAGCTCTTTTTAAGTTCTTCCAAGCCAGTACTTCGGTTTGCCGCTGTCCGCACATTGAACAAGGTAAGCACTAAAAATTGGAAGGGAGATGTTTGGTACATCTGTACATAGTTTGTCATGGCACTCTTTGACTTAAGTTGCATTAATATTCACTATGTTAAAATTGGGAATTGTACACTGTTGGCATGTTGTAATTTTTCGTTTCTGTATCCATCCTGTATACATGTCTTCCTTTATTACGAGCTAAAGAAAGAGATATAAAAAATAAAAAGCAGAAACCTCCCTGTTATCATATTACTGAGTTAGAATGTAGTGATGGTGGCACTCTTTCTTGAGAATACTTTGAAATTGTTCTGGCTTTTCAGAATAGGGGAGGGTAAGCATAATTCAGGATTACCTACCCTAGAATAATAGAAATTTCACTTTAATGAATAAGGGTACTTTTGTCTAATAAGAAAGGGTCTTAGTTGCAACTTTACATGGAGAAATAACTCTTCTGTGTTTAGTGAAGTTTGTTTGAATGAAAAAGATAGTGTTTTCGATGGTACTTAATATTTTAAGAGAAACTGAGTTATTTCTAAAAAACTTGGGGTGCTTGAGCTTTTTGAGGTGGGTTAGATGCTTGTGATTTCCAGCGGAAACAATCAACTTATGTTGAACATGACCACATATATTCTCGTGACTGATCACATTGTTTATTCCTATGCAGGTGGCTATGACTCATCCTATGGCTGTAACGAATTGTAATATCGATATGGAGAGTTTGATTTCTGACCAGAATAGAAGTATTGCCACCCTTGCCATCACGACACTTCTTAAAACGGGCAATGAATCAAGTGTCGATCGCTTGATGAAGCAAATTACAAACTTTATGTCTGACATCGCTGATGAGTTCAAAATTGTTGTGGTTGATGCCATTAGATCCCTGTGCCTAAAGTTCCCCCTGAAGTACAGATCCTTGTGAGTGGGCTTGTTTCTTATCTGGGCATTTGAGTTTCATCATTCCTACCAAGTTAATTGGATAATTGTTTTTTAGTTCTGATGGCTGGTGTAGATTTCTCACTCTCTGATCTCCATTCTGTCAGGATGAACTTTCTAAGCAATATTTTGAGAGAGGAAGGTGGATTTGAGTACAAAAAGGCAATTGTTGATTCAATTGTAATCCTCATACGCGATATTCCAGATGCAAAAGAAAGTGGGCTACTTCACCTATGTGAATTTATTGAGGATTGTGAATTTACCTATCTTTCTACTCAGGTTAGCTCAGTTTGCCTAGTCATTCACTTAACATTTGATTTAAAACTGTTTTCAGTTTCTCATTGATGTTATCTCGTGTACGATAGTCTGCCAATTTACCAGTTTTAATAATGCGTGTTAGATTCTCTACTTTCTTGGAATTGAGGGACCAAAAACCTCAGATCCCAGCAAATATATAAGGTATATCTATAATCGGGTTATACTTGAGAATGCAACTGTTAGAGCCAGTGCAGTGAGCACATTGGCTAAGTTTGGTGCTATGGTGGATTCGTTGAAGGTACAATTGCTTTCCACTTTTTGTATTGACATCAAGTTCAAGTGGATGGCTATTAACACGGAGATGAATTTTTCTGTTGTGTTGCAGCCCCGTATTTTCATCTTGTTGAGGCGCTGTCTGTATGACAATGACGATGAGGTCAGTTATATTTTTAAGTTTACTGTTTGAGTTCTTATCCATGGAAGCATAATCACCTTGCTTTATTTACCTTTAGGTCATGGTTTGAGAAGCTGGCTTATTTTTTTCTAGATAGGAGTCATAGATTGTTGTAACATTTAATTGAAAACGTGTAAGACTGCTCCCGTTGAAAATGCTTTGGCCCAAATACTTGAAGATGTGAAGTTTAGCCTTGTGTTCAAACTTCCAACCTCAATTTTTGCTGTACTTGGAAATAGGCTATTTAATTGGTTTTGATATGTTCTTCTCACTTTTGTAATCACTGATTAGTATGTTAATCATCGGTTTATTTTTTATTGCTGTTTCATGTTGGCTTTATCATTTATGCTTCTATTTTGGAGAAACAATTTTTCTTCCACATATCATTGAGAGTCAATGATGTTTGGCTAAGTGCATGTCATGACACTGTGATTTTTATGTTTGAGGTGCCAAAGACTTGACTTGTTTTTTCACCTTGAGTGACATAAATTATTTTTACTCGTGTGAGACCTGATTAACCTTTAAGACTTGGCTGGTTTTTCATTTGTGTGACTGATCATACTATTATTTTAGCTAGAGTGAAGCCACTCTTCATTTGCTAGGTTTTGCACCCTGTTTTTTTTATGTTCTTTTAACATTTTCCTCCAAATTACTATCCTTCTGCATTCTAAGAATCCCATTTTGCCAATTTTATTCTAGGTCCGTGATAGGGCCACGCTGTATCTGAATTCTATTGGGGGTGATGGTTCAGTTGTTGAAACCGATAAAGATGTCAAGGAATTCCTATTTGGTTCGCTGAATGTCCCACTTAACAACCTGGAACTGAGTCTGAAGAACTATGTGAGTGACCATGTGATGATCCTATTTTGTACTCCGTATAATACTTTTGTACCCGAAGTTATCATCTCATTTGTTTGTTTTGACTTATACAGGAACCTTCAGAAGATCCGTTTGACATCAGTTCTGTACCTAGGGAGGTTAAGTCTCAACCAATGGCAGAAAAGAAAGCCCCCGGTAAAAAGCCCACTGGACTTGGTGCTCCTCCACCCGCTCCGACTTCCACAGTGGATGCTTACGAGAAGCTGCTCTCTGCTATTCCAGAGTTCTCAAACTTTGGGAAACTTTTCAAGGTTAGATTGAATTTTCATTTAGTATATAGATGTGTGATATGTTTTGCATTGACTGGTTGCTAATTAGGGTACTTTTTCTCTGTTTTTCAACTGTTTAATCAGTCCTCTGCACCAGTGGAGCTTACTGAAGCTGAGACAGAGTATGCAGTTAATGTTGTGAAGCACATATATGATAATCATGTTGTCTTCCAGTATAACTGCACCAATACAATTCCTGAGCAGTTGCTGGAAAATGTAAGTTACTAAATGTGTTTATGAAATAAAGGCAGTATTTTGTCAGTTTACCATAGAGCTTCGTAATTATATATTGCAAAAACTTATATTAGCTATATGTGCCACATTCCAGGTCACTGTTATCGTGGATGCTTCAGAAGCAGAAGAATTTACCCAAGTAGCAACCAAGCCTCTAAGATCTCTTCCGTATGATTCCCCAGGGCAAACATTTGTGGCATTTGAGAAACCAGAAGGGGTCCCTGCTGTTGGGAGGTTCTCAAACACTTTGAGGTTCATTGTGAAAGAGGTAATATTTTCTCTCCTTTGTTTGAGGGGAAGACATCTTCCTTTATAATTTAATGTTCCATTGTACAGCACACTGACACTTCCCAAAATCGAAGTTCCATGTCTTTTTACAAACACGGCATTATGTGCAATATTTGAAATGTAATTCTTAGAATAAATCTAATTTTATAGGGTCAGTCTTTTTAAAAGAATCACATTCTCCCTCCGCCCTTTTTGATAGTTTGCACTTAATAAATTTGGGTGTCCATTTCAAAGCTTCACACCTCAAAAATGGAAACTTTATATTATTCTTTATTCAATGGGCCCACTTTTCATAGTCACAACAACTACCCCTCTTATATTATTCTTTATTCAATGGGCCCACTTTTCATACTCACAACAACTACCCCTCTTACAATACTTACCCCACTTTTCATACTCACAACACCTACTCCACTACCAATATTATACACTTTTCATTAAAACCCGTGCACACACCATTATGTGAACTATCAAAAAAGACGGAGGGAGTAGGTGTGTATTTGTGATTTAAACATGCTACTCCCCCGTCCCAAAATGAATGTCCAAAAAAAAATCAAATGTGCTCTTGATCAAGAGCAAATTTCAAAAAAATTTCAACATTCAATTTTGGACGGAGGTAGTATTTCATAGAGCTGACAGAAATGTTTTTTGATGCGTATTTATTGGGTGTTATTCCCCAGGTTGATCCTTCTACTGGTGAAGCTGATGATGACGGTGTTGAAGATGAATACCAGCTTGAGGACTCTGAGGTTGTTGCTGCAGATTACATGCTGAAAATTGGGGTCTCCAATTTCAGAAATGCTTGGGAAAGCTTGGGGGAAGAATTTGAGCGCATAGATGAGTATGGAATTGGCAAAAGAGAAAGCCTAGCAGAAGCAGTTGGTGCTGTCATCAGCCTTCTTGGCATGCAACCTTGCGAGGTAAGTCTTTTTATTATCTCCCACCAGTTGCACATGGAATTGGGGCCTATGCTGTCCGATACGCCTGTCAAATGAGCGGGTCGAGTCGGGTATGAGTCAGGTTATGGCGGGTTGAGGCCAGTGGCGGATCTAGGAAATATTTTCAGTGTGGCCAAAAATATTCGCCTACTAACATATTCAAACTATTATTTTTCCTATGACGTAAAGTACGGCATTTAAAAAGAAAAAATGATAAAATAAAGTTTATAATACTAAAATATATTTGGAAAAATGGCATTTTATTAACATTTTCTTATTGTAACAATTACATAAACTTAAAATATTTATACCAAACATCGAAAAATTTGAGAACAAAAAATTGTTTTGAAACATATTGAAAAGAATACTCTTATTTATTTTTACGGAAGAAGCATTTTATGATTTTATCCCGACCATAAAAAAATAGGGTTAATGACAATTTAGGGCCTGAAGTATACGGGCGGTACCACATTGGGGCCTGAAGTCTTAAAACTATCAATTTAGGGCTCAAAGTTACAATTTTGATCAATTTGGGACTTTTTGACGGAAAACGTTAAAAAAGGCCGTTAAGTGACCATGTGCGAGACATGTGACATTCAGTGAGGGTATTTTGGTCATTTCGCGTTCAGCCCAGACTTCAGGCCATAAATTGTCATTTTCCTATAAAATAATAAATAAAAATATTTAGTTTTTTTTTTACAAATAATAATTAGTAAATTTAAAATATTGAAAAAAATAAAGATAATAGTTAATATGATTTAAAATAATTTAAGATATTAACTATTATCCTTTTTTCTAATAATTTAAATTACTAATTATTTTGCTTCAAAAAAATTATTAATTATTTTAGATTGGATAATTTATAAAATATATAAATAAAATAGATTAAATAAAATAAATATTTACAAAAAAGAGTGAGAATGAAAATAAAATAAAATAATTATCAACTAATTTAAAAAAATAAACAAAAAAAAAATCAACATGATTAAAACATTTCTTGAAAACATAAGTATTATTTTTGAAGCATTATTATACCTAAACTAAAATTAAATGAAAACTACTATTATCAAAAAATAAAAAAGAAAAGAAAAATGTTTCCAATCTTCATCTCCCCATATTCACTCACCCTTCGTCTTCCCTATTCAACTTCTTCTTTCTTTCTCCACCAGCCCACATAGCTGCCGCCGCAGCCCGCCACCGTTATCACCATCTTCCTCCTTTCCTCCTCCTCCGAAAGATCCATCACCCTTCAGCCACCCACCTCTAAGCCCCCTTCTAGATCTACGACACTTTCGTACCCTCCTCCGAAAGATCCATCACCGGATTTCATAGATCCACCATGAAATCCGGTGGTCTACCTTACCAAAATCACCCCCAATCTTCTAGGCGTCCATCTTTCTCCTCTCATTCCGTCGATTTTCCAGAATTCATCCCATCAAGAAGCTTAAGCAAAATTCCTGGCGCTAGTGTTGCCATGGCTGATTTCTTCAAGGGTTGGAACCCAAAATCAAGAATCTGATCAAAATTTGAAAAGTATGTAAGATTGATTAAACACCCACAACAAATCAAGAAAAAGGATTCCCAAATCTGGGTATTTTGTAGCGAATAATTTCAAGAAACGGAGAGATCGTTTTTTTTTTTTTTCAAAAATTCAACAAAATGCTAAATTGATCAAAAATCGCATGCTCTTTTTTTGATGATACTGAATTACTGATTTCCCCCTTCTCTCTCTCTCTATCTCTATGCTCTTTTTTTTTTTTGGGCTTGAAGTCTATGAAATGACCAAAATGCCCTCACTGAATTTCACGTGCATATCACATGGTCACTTAACGGGGTTTTTTGGCGGAAAACGTCAAAAAGCCCTAAATTGATCAAAATTGTAACTTTGGGCCCTAAATTGACAGTTTTATGACTTCGGGCCTCAATGTGGTACCGCCCCCATACTACAGACCCTAAATTGTCATTAACCCAAAAAAAATACTATAAGTAAATATTTCTTTTAAAACATCTCAAAAGCGAATAGATCTTTATTTCAAAAGAGCATTTTAGAATTTAATTTGTTATTATGAGAAAAAACATCCTAAAAATGAATAGGGCTTCACTTAAAGAGTATTTTAGAATTTAATTTTGTATTTTCTTAATTTTAATTTCAGAGAAAAAGGGGGTAGAGGTGGCTTTAAAAGGGGAGAGTGGAAAAGAGTATTTTAGAATTTTATTTTGCTTTTTGTTTGGAGAAAAAGAATGGTAAAAGTAGAAATTAATTTAAAGATAGGAGAAAAGATTTTACAGGCAGTGGCAAGGAATCTAACATGTAACCTCTCTATACATGAGCATCTATCTTTCCATTAAGATATCCATTTTTGTAACAAAGGCAACATATAATATGTTTATTACAAATACTGGGTAATTTTTTTTTAAGAAAAATTCATTGTGGGCCATGGCCCACACTGGTCCAAGCATAGATCCACCTCTGGTTGAGGCGGGTAAAACTCGTTACAACCCATTTAACTTCCCCAGATTAAACATGTTGGGTAATTAATGAGTCGGGTAAGCGGGTTGATGGGTCGACCCGTTAATTTTACTTTCATGGATGATTACTTGTATGATTTCGAGACATTTTGGTTGTGGGTTTTATGGGTTGGGTACGAGTATGGGTCGACTTGTTACAACCCATCTATGTTAACGAGTCGAGTCGGATAATTAACGAGTTGAGTCGAGCGGGTTAACGGGTAATGAGTCAAAGTTGATAAATCGGATTGTTCAACAGCCCAGATCCCATCTCTAACAAATGTACAATTCTTGTTGGTGAGAAGGTGGGGGCCAAAAGACAATTCTACCCTTAATGCCCTAGATCCCATCTCTAATAAATGCACTACCCTTGTTGGTGAGAAGGTGGGGGCTCAAAGGACAATTCTACCCTAATGAATAATCTAAAGGTCGATTCTGACTTATTTGAGGTCAATCTCATAGGCCCCGGATCCGTTGCACACTTCAAATATAAATTCATTATTGGAATCCCAATTCATGCTAAAAGAAAACTGATTCTTTTTTATTTTTAATTTAATTTAATTTAATTTTCAGGGCACAGAGGTTGTTGCCAGCAATTCAAGATCACACACATGCTTACTCTCTGGGGTATATATAGGCAACATAAAAGTTCTTGTTCGTTTATCATTTGGAATTAATGGTGATAAAGAGGTAGCAATGAAGCTTGCTGTTAGATCTGAGGATGTATCCATCAGCGAAGCAATTCACGAGATTGTAGCTAGTTAGTTGGCTTGGGTGGGCATCCGCATCATGGTTTTTTGTATTCAATAGTGGTTTTTTTTTTTTTTAATTATTATTATTATAATTTTCGCTTGATTGAAATGAGATGTTTAAAAGTCTATAGTTGCCAAACATGTTTATCGACGATCACGGTTACCAGCTGCTGCTGAGGAAATTTTTACATTTTGTATCCTAGTTTCCGAAACAATCCAGATGTGTAGGATTCGTCGAAAGATTATAATTTGCCTTTGATTATTTACGCCAACTGAAATTTGAAAATAGCCTTCATCTAAGGAAATTGTTGCTATTCTCCAATTTGCAACTTTATTAAAGGTTTTGTAATGAGCTCAAATGTTTGTTTCGTTAAATGCCATTGTTATTTATATGTCTTAATTTTATATACTCCATTTGCTCCGTACCATGTCTAACTTGTCAAATATTTAAAAACATGTAAAAGTGTATTTTATATGTTTGTATATGGGAAAATAAATTGAGATATATGTAGGGTCTCGTAATGCATGTTGCATTTTACGTTTTAATCCATTTTAAATAAATAACTATAAATATTTCAAATTTATTATCGTGTAAATTTGAATTTTTGAATTTGATTATTTTGGACAGAAGAAGAGGTAGTAGTCTTACTCCACGAATTACTTGTACGAGGAAATGTTTACTAGGTATAACCAATTACTACAGGAATGAAATACTGTTTACTAGGTATAACCAATTACTACAGGAATGAAATACTTGTACGAGGAAATGTTTATGAGGTATTTCCAAGGTTTTAAATATCACTAGCAGTACACCCGTGCGATGCACAAAAATAGCATAATTTACTTTAAACCAAAATTAGTACAATAACATATAATCAAATACCAATTAAAATTAAAAAAATATAATATGAAATAGTGATATTTAACGTAAATATAGGAAAGTAAATAACAAAGAAAACAACAACAAATATGATTATGTAAATAATTTTCCTAACCAAAATTAGTACGGCAATATATCTAATTAAATATCGATTAAAGTTAAATAATGTAATATGAGATAGTGATATTTAACGTAAATAGAGGAGAAATAACACGGAGAACAGCAAAGAATACGATTATGTAAACAATTTCCTTAACCAAATAACATATTTAACACTATAAAATGAGATTATACAACTGAATGTCACTAACGTACTACGTAACATACACACTTCCTACAACTAACTCCATTTAACAAATGACGAATCATTTTCATAAAATGATTTATATGATATTTCGTTACTACAGCATGTCAAACATTATATGCATCCAATGACATACATATTCATCCGCACTTGAATCGAAAATACTTAAAGACATTAAATACATATATATTAAGCCAATCCGTATTAGTTTAGAAATAATAAACGAAAAAGGAAACCCATTTTTTAAAGACAATCGAAAACCCCAATTTTCACATCCCCATTAAACACCAATTTTTATTTCGTAAATTAAAAGTTTTAATTTCTTTGTAATATATTCAAAATATTACAACTTTATCCCTATGTTGAAAAATAAATTATGAATAAATCTAATAATGACTTAAATAATTAAATAAATAAAATTTTCTTTTAAATGATTGCAACTCTATATATGGAGAGATGTTAATAAAAAGAAGGCGAAAATATTAAATTGTTAACTTCACATCTCTCCCCCTTCCATACCACCACCCCCATCCATTTATCACAAATTCATCTATCTCCCTAAAATTTGCAAATGCGTCTCTCATCTCACATATATTACTGAAAAATTATATTCACTTTTTGTTAACAATTTTTTTATACAAACGACAAATCATCTCCATTCACAATAACATAAAAGACGACACTACACAAACGTCGAAAGCTCAACTCAAACATCAATAGTAGTTCTATCTTTTAACTTACAACAAAGATTATTACAATCAATTAAAGGAAAAAAAAAACATCACCTAATAGACTTCATCTTCTTAATATATGCACAGAGTAATCATTTCACCCCTAAAATATTTCATATCTCTTCCCCACTTACTCAATTATACATACAGATTTTCAAATTTAACCACTTGATGTTGACATTTTTAAGCGTCAAATTTCTATTTTGACCACTTTCTTGCTTTTAATATAGTATAGATTTTTTCAGACGGATAGTAGAATAATTTTATTTTATATTCTTTATTTTTATTTTATATTAATCACCCTAGACCCCACCACTTGTATTTTATTTTATATTCTTTATTTTTATTTTAAAGAAATAATTAAAAAAATTCAAATATTGCAACCTAGTCTAGACACCTAGTCTTGATTAATTAATGAAAAAGAAAAAAAAATTGCACATTTCCAAAAGTTTCAAAGAGTGTGAGTAATATAGATCATTTTTTCACTTTCTCTCCACACAAGTTCCAAAACTATTTGCCAAAACCATTTGCTAAAATCATGTTTTGAATCAATGTCCATTTTTAGCCCCTTGATAGTAACATTTTTTGGCTCCAACTTACCAAATTTAGAAACGATTTTACTTTAATATATTTATAGATTAGGCAATTGCTAGGCGCTGGAGTAGGGCTTATCGTCTAGAGGGTCTAGGTGGGGCCTATAATTTAAACACAATTTATAATATACTAGTGAAATAACTTGATGTTGATGCGAGATGAAGAAGAATGACGAAATTTCTCAACCCTTGACTCAACAATCGATGTCGGAAATGATTTGACAAAGATGAAATTGAAGAGAGAAATGAGATGAAGAGAGCATTTGATTTGGAAATTTTGTTTATAAAAACTTAGATTGAGATTTAAGATTTTAATGAATCAATTCACGACTTTGCGTTTTAGGATCAAATATTTTATGAAATATTAAAACAGCAAAGCGGATCATGTCAGTGGGCGACGCTCATCACGAGTCACGACTAGGGTGCATAGGCAATGATTTTGTGACTGAACGTAGGCGAATTTGGAGTTAATTGCTGGGTTTCATGTCCTTTTAGCGCCTAATTAAACGATTTTTAAAACACTGATAATCATATATTTCCTCCATCCCTAAATGGACTTTTGATTTTTTTTTTTTTTTCAAATTTGTTCTTAGCGATCAATCGAGAGTAAATATAAAAATTAATAAATGTCGAAAAATGCTTCAAACTTTTTCACCGGTATAGTATAGAGCGAGTGAGTATGAGTATAATATTAAAGAGTCCATCGGTATATTAAAGACTTGATGATAATGATAATGATAATGATACTTATTTACTACTTATGACTGATGATGACGATGATGATAATGATGATTTGATTTGATTAATTTTTTGAATTTTTGATGATAATGAACTGTCATAAGTAAGTATGACTTAAGTAAGTATGACTGTTTGATTTATTATTATTATTATTATTATTATTATTAATTTTAATTTTTTTAATTTTTTTTATTATTATTATCATTTATATTATTATTATTATTATTATTATTAATTTTTTTATTTTTTATTTTTTTTATTATTATTTTATTATTATTTTTACTATTATTATTATTTTTATTATTTTTATTATTTTATTATTATTATTTTTTTTTATTATTATTATTTTATTATTTTTATTATTATTATTTTATTGTTTATACGTGTTTTTTGATTCAGGATTTGGCTTAGGGCCTGTTTGATATAACTTATTTACAAGTGTTTATGACTTA
This sequence comes from Adenophora triphylla var. japonica, assembly GCA_022495995.1. Classification (NCBI taxonomy): domain Eukaryota; kingdom Viridiplantae; phylum Streptophyta; class Magnoliopsida; order Asterales; family Campanulaceae; genus Adenophora; species Adenophora triphylla. The sequence goes on along the minus strand of JAFEMH010006672.1, from coordinate 9,282 downwards.
TTACTTTTCGTAAGTCATTTTTGTGTCGTTTGATTTCATTTTTGGTTAAATAAGTCATAAGTCATGTACAAATCAATTAAAGCACAATTCTCTTATAAGTCATAAGCAGCAGGTAAAGTGCTGAATCAAAAAAGCACTTGTGAACAGTAAAGTATGAACAGTAAATAATAATAATAATAATAATAAATTATAATAAAATAATAATAATAATAATAAATTATAATAAAATAATAAAATAATAATAATAATAATAAAAAATAAAAATAAAAATAATAAATAATAACAATAATAATAATAAAATAATAAAATGATAATAATAATATAATAATAAAATAATATAATATAATAATAATAAAAATTAATAAAAAAATAAATAAAATAATAATAGTAAAAAAAATTAATAAAAATTTAATAATAATAATAATAAAATAATAAAATAATAGTTATAATAAAATAATAAAAATATTAAAATAATAATAATTAATAATAATAATAATAATAATAATTATTATTATTATTATTATTATTATTATTATTATTATTATTATTATTATTATTATTATTATTATTATTATTATTATTATTATTATTATTATTATTATTATTATAGTCTTTATAATTTCATTCAACACTTTTTCAGCTTATTAATCAAACAGTCATACTTACTTATGACAGCTTATCAGCACTTCAAAAAAACTAAATCAAACAGCATCATTCATCAGTTTATCAGTCGTAAGTCATCAATCATAAGCTATCAGTAATAAGTAATAAGTCATCAGCATATATCAAAAAACTAAATCAAGCGGACTCTAATTTTTGCTTAATGCTTATGACTTATTATAAGAAAAATTGTGCTTTAATTAACTTTAATTAACTTGTAGTATATAAATTATAATTTATTTTACCCATAATAAAATCAAACAATTCAAATATATAATGAGGGGTCATAAATTATAAATACTTCCTCGTAATAATAAGTCAAATCAAACTGCCTAAGTTAACCAGGATAGATTCGGGCCCTAGACTGACGAAGGAGATCCAGCCAGCACCCACTTATCGGGTTTTACCCCATTGCTGGCTCCTGTTGTTTCTCTCCTCCTTCGATCCTGCTCTTCGTCAGTTTGTTTGAAGCTTCGAATCGCTAGTTCATCTCTTCAATTGCCGGTAATTTGAATTTTTTCCTCGATTTTTGATTTGCTTTAAAATTTTCTAGGGCTTGTAGTCTGTATATCACATAGCACTCTTACTTTTTACTTAAATCTACAATTGATCTCCAATCTCTACTGTTTGTGCATTTTAGATTTGATTCATCTTAGATTCTTGTAATTCCAGTCACCTCTTTTGAAGATTTTCATGCTTTAGTCTCCTCCTAGTAATTGCTGTGAGGAGCTGAGTCAATTGTTATCTAATATTGCAATTATGGTGTAAAAGTTTCATAAATTGCATGCTCAATCGGCTTGATGGTGGTTACTTGTTTGTTTTTTTTTGTTTTGTTTTTTTCTAGTCATGTTTACGGGGTTGTTGTGGTTTTACCGTCAAAATATTGTGTTAGTTGGTTGCAAGAAAATCTGTGTCTTATTGTCAGGCCTTGTGCAAGACTTTTGCACTGGTTTCTCACATCTGGAGTTGTGTTAAGAAGCCATGATTTTGAAGCGTATATGTGTTATTCTGAATTTTTGCTATCCGTAGTTTTAAAAAGTAGAAAATAAAAAAAATGACAAGAAGTTTGTGTATAGAGAACTTAATTTGCTCATCCCAACCTCATTGAGTGTTTGTGTTGTTTTTATGCATTCGCATCCCTTTTGTGCATATAACGAGTGCACTAAGATATATTTGGATGTTCTACTTAACGAGTCCACTTTCAGACTCGTGAATCGTGCCTATGATCTTGATAAACTTTCATCTTTACCCTTTGCACATGATATCAGCACCACGGATACCGTCAAACATATTTTTGTAACTATCTCCAACCACAAGGATATTAATACATCTCTAGTTATTAGAATTTCCCAACATTGATCTTTTGAGCAGAATAGGGGTATTTATCTTTTCTGTGGTTTTCAGTCTTTACGGATTATATCCTCTAAATATTAAAGTACGTTATGCTGTAGGCAATGTGTTGATTGCTATGTTGATAACTATATAGGTGAAATGGATACGCAGACAAGTGAGGCTTCAGAGCAGTCAACCATTCTTTCCGCTGCAACTGATGATGTAGATCATTCAACCATTTCTGCCAGTCCGACTGATCATGTAGAGCTGTCGACTATTTCTGCCAGTCTAACTGATCACATAGAGCAGCCGACCATTTCTGCTGGTCCAACCGATCACATAGAGCAGCCGACGTCTGCCATTCTAACCAATCATATAGAGCAGCCGGCCATTTCTGCTGGTCTAACGGATCAAGTAGAGCAGTCGACCATTTCTGCTGGTCCAACCGATCAAGTGGAGCAGTCGACCATTTCTGCTGGTCTAACCGATCAGGTAGAGCAGTCGACCATTTCTGCTGGTCTAACAGATCAAGTAGAGCAGTCGACCATTTCTGCTGGTCTTGTTGATCATAGCCACAATGATTTGGTTCCTGAGCTCCCAAATCATGGGTATGTTGTTATGTTTGAAACTAGTTGATGAACACATTCACTGAGAGGTTCCTTTTTGCTGCATTATAATTTATAGCTGAATACTCTAGCAGACTTCTGATGCATAATGATGGACTCTTTACATTGTAGAGTTACGAAATATACTGTTTTAAGTGTCAGTTATTTCATTACATGTGACGTTTCTTGATTAGGTGACAAAAGTGATTCTGCCAATATTGTGATCTTTTATTATTTCTTTTTATAAGAAAAATCTGCTCTAAAGTCTATAAGAATGTATCCGCAAAGTTTCTGCATCATCATTTATTAAAGCTTTATTTTACATTGGATCCCAGTGGCATGGAAAACAAGCATGAAATTGCGGAAGTAGAGGTAAGGAGCGCACTGGAAGGCATCGCAAGCACCGGAAAGTATTGGTATGTATCTGTTTGGTTTGTGTTTAATTATTCATTGAAGTGCAACAGGTACTAGGCTGTTTTTTTCACAATAGTTCTCATTTCATTGCATATTGAATAGATTCATTTGTTGTACGGTTGTACCAAAAAAACATAAAAATTCATTTGACTGAAAGAGTGTTCTGGGACCATTCATATCTTCAGAGCATCTTACTTTAGAGGAAACACATCTTCCTCAAAAGACTAAGTCATTTCATGAAACTTTAATCTGCTTCAATATAAACTTCTGAGTGCACATTTATGTATTGCCTCCATAACTGGTGGTTGAGATATCCTGTTGCCAAAGGAACTTGGTCAAAACTGTTGTGACCATTGGAACAGTTATGATGTTGTTACCAGCATCACACAGTTGACAGTGGCTGCTTCCGGTATTCATATTGGATTAGGTGCCACTATTGCAATTTTGTTTCAGCAGCTTATGCCCGTAGGATTCTTATTGACCAACTAGGTCAAAATCACCTCCATTGCAGATCTGGACATAGAAAGTGCAGGATTTTTAACATATCGAGTAAAGAATGTGAAATTCAACTCACTCCTAGGTCCTAATACATTTTTCATTACTTTTGTATTTACCTTGAGCATCTTTTGCAAACATTTCTACCTTCAAGTGCTGCTTACATGTTTATGCCCTTTAACTTGAATCATCCATGCTAGTGCACTTGTCATATTAGTCATAAATCATAATCATCAATCAAGTAACTAATTGATTTAATAAGAGTCAGAAAAGCTGATAATTTATCTTACTGTTGTTGACCGAGTAGAAAATGCAAATAATGACAATTGTCATATTCCATATCCAATGCAATTATAGCAAGATTTGTTTGACATAATGATAAATTTGCATTGATGTTTTATCAACACTATCACTCACGACAACCTTTAATGCTTGTTTATGTTCCAGTGTGCCGTCTATCTGACATGAATGCCTCTTAATTCTCTGCAATTTGTATTGCTTGCTAAAATATTTTACAAGTGGCTGCTGTCATTATATTTTATGATCTGCTGTGATTTTGCGTTTCAGGCATGAGTGGGAGAAATTGAAAAGCATGTTATCGTTTTATCTAAAGCAGGTATGGGGAGGTATGCCAGTCTGCCAGCCTACAACAATTTCCAATAAGAGCATACGTTAGTTGGATTTGGCAAATGGAAAGTTCATGCACATATGATTACCTCTTCGGACCCAGTTGGGAGTTTTATCTGTCCTTCACTCTGTTTTTGTAGGTCCTTTCCAAGTATCCTGAGGCAAGAATGAATAGTGATGAACAAAGTACTACTTTAGGGGAGAGCTATATGGAGTTGGCGAAAAGGTTGGACGATGGTACTTCCGCAATCATGTGCCTTTCTATTAGTTGATTCTCAAACGTGGTTTCTCTGCTCATTATTGCGAAGCTTACTCTTTAGGGCAAGTGAACACTAACTAGCTACTTGACTTTTAATATAGAAGAATGGTGGTTGTGTGTCAGGATATCTATCGTAAGGATAATATAAAAATGAACTTATTTTTGCAATAGTGGTAGGATCAATAACCGAGTAAGATGGCTCATTGTGCGAAATGGCCAATCATTTGATGAGTTAAGGTACTTTGGCTTGGGTCTCACAGAGCATGAGGTCCCAGGTTCCACCCGTTAGAGCGCCCTTGTTTAAGCCTAGAGCTACAAACAGACACAAAACAAAACAAATGAACAATCAAGAAAAACTGAATCATTGCTTGAGCTTTAATATAAGTATACGACGCTTTGGTGGCATTCAGGAAGAAAGAGGAGAAAGACAATGTTATGTCTTTGAATTTTACGTAGATCTTGCAAGAACTAGTGCATTCTCTATTTTGGGTCCGCCCCCTAACCCCAACAGGCACGTGCATGGATCACTTGTTGAGACAGAATGTTTGTAATTGGGCATGCTGGTAAAAAGTGGGATAGTCCCAATCCATAAACACTTTTTTATAAATATCGGTGTATTTAGGCCAATTTTTCCGATATCTGAGCAATTTCTTTAAATATTTGTTCTTTGAATGTGTTGAACTCTTCTTCTATTAAGTCATTCACTGCCTGTCATCTCTTTTCACAGCTCTTGATAGCTTTGTGGAAGGTCCACCGTTCACGATACAGAGGCTATCTGAGGTGATTGTGCTATAACTGGTTATATAAACTTGCATTTTACATGGTAGTTGTGTTGCTCCCTTCTCCATACTCTATTCCCCCCACCCCTCCAACCCCATTCTGGTCTCTCTCTCTCTCTTTCTCTTGGTTTCTTCCTTTTTCCTTTTTCCTTTTTGCATGATCATTCATTTCTGGGCACAAGGGACCGGTGGATTCCATCCATACGTTAATTCATCTTTGATGCATCATTGGGAACTATGCACATATCATCTCAAAACTGTGAGAAAACTTGAGTAAACTCTTAGCTTTTGATATTGATGCATATAACTCTATTCTCTGTGCTTGACAGATCCTATTGGGTGCACAAAACATCTATCCAAAACTCTCAAAGCTTGCTCTGGCGCTAGAAAAGGTACATTAAATTATTTTGTTGCATGAATTGCTGCAATTCTTGGGCCATTTCTTAGAAGAATAACCTAATTAGAAAGTACTTACTGGCTCGCACATCTGATATAATTGACAGAATTTCTTTATACTACTAACTACATGTTGTCTCTGCATGATCTTTCTTATATCTCTCGTGCCTCATTTTGCTTAAGCCAACTCAAGTGCTTTGTCATGAGAAGCAATTCGATCGCTGTATACAAACCATAATATATGGGATTCTTTGATTGGCATGCCTATTCTCTTGTTAAGATAATTTTTCCTATACTTTACAACTCGAAGTCTACAGTCATGGCCATGCCAAAATGCTGGCACTAATCCCGCTAATAAGCATTGAGAACCCATTGTCTATAAACATTATATATTAGAATGGATGATAAACTTTATAAACAGCTTGACAAGAAATCAGCAGATCAATCTATAGTATAAATAAGAACTGTCCACCTCATCCCATGAACAGTACAATGAATAGTGCCAAATGCCCCATTTTGCCCTCACTAAGTTGTCCCTTTCCCATTTTGCCCTTTAATTTATTTTTTTAAATAAATAAAAAAAAAACGTGTCCTCAGACACGGGCTTTTACCAGTGGTATATAAGAAGTGGTTTATTAGTATTGCGGGATACCTAGTAAGATCACATGCCGCCCCAAGTGCCCTGTACCTCCATTTATCTGGAACCTCACTAAGTGCCATTAAATCAATGATGTGTGTATGGAATGGTGCAACTTAAGATAAGTGAGTTGTTGACCCCCTCAAACAGTTTGAAGGCTGCGGTAAAGACTCAATCTTTACCATTAATCTGTTAATGAAACCACAAACTTACCTAGGCCATTTTCCCACGTGATTGTACAAGTTCCTCGGGATAGTCCCACCAAACTAATCGGGAATCACCATGAGTAGTGAATTGGATGATTGGGAGTAGTGGAATTGGCTCACGTGGCCCAACTGTGGTATGACACATGGCCTAAGTTAAACTCAAAAGGGGAAATTGCGGGATGAACTATGTAAAGGTCATGTGGTGTAATGCCATAAATTGATTTAAAGCACCAATCAAAAAGGTGCCACCACGCGGATTTGATGGACTTCACGTGGATTTCTCACGTGAAAGGGTTCGGAACCCGATGTCCATTGGTGCATGTACATACTATGGGTCTGTCCATTTGAGATAGCGACAATAACTTCCTCCACAAGTTCATCCCTCAATACTTGTCCTCTCCCGAAAGTTAATCGAGTCTTCTACTTTCACTCCTTTTTTTCCATTATTCTTTGGTGTTTAGTGTAACACCAAATTTAGACCCAACCAATACACCTCCTTAGGACTATATACCTACAAGTATGAAAAGGGAAACCTAAATTTTAGGCTTGACATACTTTGTGTGTGTCGGGAGACATATTTGTGGTTTCCAATATGATTGTTGTTAATAGGTGTAAGCTAGTTGCACAAGCATAATTTTTATATACATTCACATGATCCAAACAAATTTCTGAACCTATCATTGCTTTCTACTAATGTTATACCTTTTAATATATACTCTCTTTTCATCCGGGAAAAAAAGATAGTCTCATTTGATTTTTGACTGGTCAACACACGTGAACTCCGGCCAAATATTAATGTCTAACAAATCATTGCTTTATCAATGACATTTCTTTTAGAATTTCACTAGGATGATTAAATTGACATTAATATTTTGGTTAAAGTTCATTTGTGTGGACCATCAAAAACGCAATGAAACTATCTTTCCTGGGGACGGAGGAGGTAAGAAAGAGAGAGAGAGAAGAACCGAGCTCTTTAGAAAAGGCTTTTTTCTTCTATCCTATTTTATTTTTTATTGGTCAAAGCTCATCTCTAACCCTGTTGGGTGGCAGAATTTGTTGGTGACATCCACATTATCCATCTCTAGCAATTCACAACCTCCGGTTATGATAGAAACACCAATTGGACCAGAAAAGGCAATTGAGGAACCCCAGCTGCAATCTGATGCGGTACAAAACGGGGTCGAGCCTAAGTGGTAGCTGGACAGGGATGAAATAATGGCTGGATGCGGAGGCTGACGCTGATGATGTATATGAAAATTCAGACATGGCATTTGAAGAAATAGTTAGATCATCAGAAGAATCAAGTGCCATGTCAACCGGTAATTCTTAGACTTCTCTGTGTTCTTTGTCTGCCAACACAGTCAAAGTCTACTTCTTACCTCTCTGAGGCACCTTTGAGATCAGTAAGATATTTATATCAACAGAGATGCAGCTCGAGCATTATTTGTAACATTTATTGGCAGGCAGCAGATGTATTATTTCGCATATTTGTGTTGTGAAAGATGCTCTAGACGAAGATGAGTTGGCTCCTGTTTAAAAATTAGATTGGTCATTTGGGGTCTTAACTCTTAAAGAAGATTTCTACAGCATCATCTCATTAGATAGTTCGGCATTGTCTTTAGTTATGTTGCACATAATATCTGCAGAATTTGTAGTTGGTGTGCATAAATTCATCTCTGAAGTCCGAGCCTTTTGCAAATCTTCGAACTTTTGATGGATTGCACAACTGTCACTGGAGTTCAGATCTTCTGTACTACTTTGAATAACCGTGCCAAAGTAGTATCACATCCTGCTATTGATTCAATGGTTCATGTATTTGGATCATATCATCATGATTGTTAGGTATCATGATGTCAATCTGATATCCTAATAATCATGAGACATTGAATCACCATGCCAATCCTAATAATTATGAGCCGTTGAATCGCAAGTGGTACAACAATCAGTTGTACTCCCTCCTTCCCATTGATATGTGCACAAAAACTGTGTCTCATTGATATGTGCACAAAAATGAGAATGTCAACCTTAATAATCATGAGCCGTTGAATCACAAGTGGTACAAAAATCAGTTGTACTCCTCTGGTGTTGTACTACCCCAGTCCTATTGATATTCAGCTGTACTCCCTCCGAACCATTCCCTCCAGTGTTGGTATTGTACTTACCATTCCCTCCGGTGTTGGTATTGTACTTCCTCCGTACCATTGATATGTGCACGAAAATGAGAATGCGAATCCTAATAATCATGAGCCATCAAATCACAAAAGGTGGTACAAACAATCATGTTGTACCCATTGATATTCAGTTGTACTCCTCCGGTGTTGTGCGTTAGTGTTGTAGGCTCCCCTCTGTCCCATTAAAAATAAATAAAAATAAATAAATAAAAAAATGAGAATGCACGGAAATTAAAAATAATTATAAAAATTGGTTTTGTTGGGCAAGAGAAAATGGAATAGAAAATAAGTGAATTAGATAATTGTTGTTAGTCATTACATTCATTAATAAAAAAGTATTATAAAATTTTCATTTTGGGAATATGGGATCAATGCAGACGGTCCATAAAAGGAAGTTTGTGGACATATCTTGGGGAGGGGGGAGTAAAATTTAAGAGAAGGTACACAGTGGACCTTCCAAGGTTCATATGAAATTTAAATTTGAACACTGATCAGTTGCAACATCAATACACAAGATTGCAACTGTCCATGGTGCTATTTAGAAATTTCAAGATGACTTGTTTGCCTACATTTCCATCAGCATACATCTTTCAAAATGCCTATACGTATTATCCAGAAATATTCTCCAAAAACAAGAAAAGAAATTTTCAAGTTTAAGTTCAACAAAGAGATCTCTTTATTCATCACATATCCTCAGACGT